>JAAAKG020080642.1:0-16820 GCA_010014905.2 Druon quercuslanigerum | reverse complement strand
ATCATATTTTTTACGATTGAAAGAAAATCTACTCTCCTATTTTAAAATGATTAATAACAAATGTATAGATCTTTTTGAGATGAAGAACTTTAGTGTGTTAATTTTATTTTGTATCTTTTGTCGCTTTTCGAAAAATGTTATTTTTTATTCTTGAATGTTATTTTTTACGATTGAAACAAAATGTACGGGTCCTATCAACAATTATTCATGCCAAATTTGAATGAGTTTTCGCTATTTTTTGAAAGAGAAACATTTGTCTATTTTATTTTTTTCATAGCTTGTGTTGTTTTTCCAAAACTTAAATTGTTTACTTTGAATGTTGTTTTTTTATTATTAAAAAAAACGATTTGAATTTTCAACTATTAAAAAAAATTGAAAAAGTTGTCATGATAATCTTGTCAGGCTTTAAAAAATCAACGCCTTTCTTCTCTTGGCATATGACATATCAAATATGTGAACCTGGTTTGTTTTTCACTTCATTATGCACATACTAGTTTGCAATAAAGTGCATGAAGGGGGACCTACAGCTTCAATTGGGATTCGAACCACTAAAAATTCGGTAAAGGTCTATAGAAAAAACTTGAAAGGTCAGCGATCGAACCGCGGAATTCTAACATGAAAACCGAGCTCCATTGGTGCTACCATATATTTTTATAAAAGTATCATTTATGGGCACCATTTCTTGTTAATCTTTAGCTGCATAAAACAATATCAACTTGGTGCATTCACAGGAATATAAAAAGTTGATCTTTTTGCAGAAAATTTGCTTGTAAACTTATAATTCATAATTAAATTCATTATCATTTACAAATTATTATTTATAATAAACTGATAAACATAATTTAATGTGTACAGTTTCAATGTATGATCTACTCAGATAATGACATTTACAATTCAAAAGAATTAATGTGCACAGTTTCAATGTGTAGACTTTAATGTGTAGACTTTAATGTGTAGAGTTTAATGTGTAGACTTTAATGTGTAGAGTTAATGTGTAGAGTTTAATGTGTAGACTTTAATGTGTAGAGTTTAATGTGTAGAATTGACCACCATCATTTAAACTCTACACACAATGTGTAGAGTTGCACCATGTGTAGATTCGATATGTGTAGTAATGATACCCAGCCAAAAATGAAATTACTGAATTTTAAAAGTATAAATGAAAAATTAAAAATGGTTAATTACTAAACGATTAAATTTACTTATTCAATATTTTTTACTCAAAATTACTTTAAATTTCTAACGTAAGTTTAAATTAATGGATTCGTAATAAGAATAAATATAAATAATATAAATTTTAATGGATTCCATTTTGATTCATGGATTCCTCTAACGTTTTTAAGTAATTCGATTTGAAATGTTTAGATTGTACATTTTCCCATTTTTAACGCTAAAAATAAAGGTGAAATTATTTGTTTATTCCAGAAAAATTTGTTTAGTCAATTTTTATGTTGAATCATAATTTTTGACATTTATTAAAAGTTTAGATTTGTAGAATCCTAGAAGATTTTGGTTTAAATATTCGATTTAGTTATCACTTTCAAATTATCAACTTTTAATCGTTTTGAACTTGAAGTTTTTAAAATGGAAATGTTGTCACTTTTAAATTATTCAATTTTGAGTGTTTTTATTTTGAAATAATGAGAATTTCATTTCTTTAAGTTTTAAATGATCTATTTTTAGAAATTATAATTAAAATGAATTAAATTTTTAACGTTTTCAAAACTGTTCTTTTTGAATTATTCAACTTTGAACGCTTTAAATTAGAAATAAGACAATTTCAACTTCTTCCGAAAGAAATTGTCCAAATAGTAAAATTTTAGTTCGAAGGTTTGGAATTTTAAAAGTTTCGATTTTAGAATTATAAAATTTTTAACGCTTTTATTCGGAAATAATACAAGTTTAATTTCGTTTTATTCCATTCGAAATGCGTCCTTTTTTAAAAATTGTAACTAAATAAAATCTTTTGAATTGTAACTTTACTATTCCGCGTGTCAGAGCTGAATGACACTCGACAGCCAAATTCAGAGTGAATCTAATCCGGTCTTTAGTAATTACATTTTATAAACATTTATTAAGTTACTAGTTTTAGTTCGTTCACTCAATAATAAGAAGCTAAATTTTACATGGCTATGATCAAGTGTATATCATGCAGGGTGCTCAAAAAGTTTGGAAACACCTAAAGAACTCTCCAGATAAAATATTATTCAAATTGGTCAAGGCCCTTCTTGCAGTAACTTTCAACGAGAAATCGAATAGTCACTTTTAATTTGACCTTCAACTTGACATTTAAGAACATTTCAAGGTCAAATTTGTGCTTTCAAATGGGTACCCCTATTTTTGAAATCAGCCATCGAAAGAGCGGGAAATTTTACGTCTAAATTTGTACTCAAGGTACAAGTTATATATAGGTTATAGGTGTTTGAATGACCTTTCGCAGATCTGCAAAGTCACACCTGACCTATGACTTGAGTCAATATTTAAACTAAAAATTTCCCGCGCTTTTGATGGTCGATTTCACAAATAGCGGTTGACGTTTAAAAACACAAAATCAAATTCAACGTCAAATTGAAGTTCATTATTCGATTTCTCGTTAAAGTTACTACAAGAATGACCTTGACCCATTTGAATATTATTATATCTGGAACGTTATTTAGGTGTTTCCAGACTTTTTGGACAACCTATGAATCAGTGGCTCTAACCCGATAGAAATCATTATTTGGTCAAACTAAAATTAGTTCTATTAAGATATGATTGTCAATGCCAGATCGAACCCGTTAAAATGGAATGGTTCTAATATAAAATAATTTTATACGCTGATGAGTCAATACTCCTAACCTAAGCAGAATTCATATTTTAATGAAAAAACACTTTTTTATTTTTCCAGAAAAAAATTCCTGTTATCAAAACTCTACTTTTAGGACAATACTGCCAATGTAGTATCTATAAATTTTGGCTCGACTGCGGATCTAGTTTCTTTCACCAATGCTTCTACCAACATCGATTGTTCTTCAGTTATGTAATCTAATGTAATAAAATAATGTAAACGAATCGGAAAGTGCTTAACCAAGGATAAGACGCTAGCTCCGCCAATCCACTAGAACTTTGAAGTCCTCTGTAAGGAAATAAACCATCTTAGCCTTCCTTCTGAAGATAAATCATCATTCATTAAAAAATATCATTTTCTGGAAAATTCCCGGTTCTTCGTTACTTCAAAATTAAATCCAGAAGGCGAGTATTCAATCCATAGACAAAATAATTGTCTTAAACAAGGAAAACTATCGATGTGCAGAGCAGCCTCAGAACAAGTGATCTCTACAGTTCTGGATGCAACGAAACCTGATAATAAGAAAATAATAAAGGTGTTAACAGTACCTCTGTTCAACCTTTTTTGGATTCATGCTATGTCAGACTTGTTTCAGAAAGAGTTATCTCCGAAATAGCAAAAAAGTTTGCGGAAAGCTTTCCTGAACCTTGCGATGCAAGGTTCAAGCTATGTTCCAGCAATTAAGAAAATTTTCGCACTAAGAGAAGAATACGATGCTCCCCTGCAATATTCAGAAAACATTGGAAGGCGATTCTTCGGAAAAATTTATTGTCAATATTCTTCTTAATCATGATTGATCAAGTTGAAGATTGCCGAACAATGTTCTCTTAACCTTATTTTTCCATATTGTGTCATGGTCGATATTTTCTTGTTTACAAGAAGTTTGCCTGAAACTTGTGACTCCAGATTCTGTCAAGATTCTGAACCGTGCATCGCAGGATGTAGGAAAGGTTAAATCAACTTTGAACAGTTTACAAAATCTGAAGAGCCTGCCTCATGGTCAAAACCAGAAGAATTTTTCGACATAAGGCGGGCAGAAACTGTCAAGGTTTTGCGAAGAATTGTCGCTTTCAATAACCTTGTCAGTCGCAGTCTGAGGTCAAGTCGGCCAGCAGCAAAACGATGGATTTCAGTAGGAATTAAACAATTATCTAAGCACAGTCGCGGGTATGCTCGGGTATTTTACACAGGAATGAAAAACAATTTTCTGAAAACCGATTATTTTTGTATTTGGGTTATATCCTTTAATCTTCTGAAAAGGTTTTAAAGTTTGATACATCAAAAGCACTTACTGTTTATAATCAGAATGCAAAAAGTTTTAATCGACCATTTGGAAAATTCGGGACTTTGCAAACTTAAACAGTTATATCGTATCACGTTTCCCTACTTTATCTTAGTTTGTTATCTACCAAAGAGTTCAAAGGCAAAAGAATTATGTGCTCTCTCGAAACGAGGAAAAATTGGATACTCAAATCATTTTGAGATTAAATAAAAACGAAATATTTTGGTGGAAAATAATAACAAAGGTTTCAAATTTCTAAGAATAATTAAATATTTTATCGGAATCGTCACAGATGCTCTCCTTACTGGTTAGGGTGCTGTCAGCAATTCTGAGAAAGTTTGCTGATTTTGGACTCAAGATGAACAAGAACTTAATATCAATGCCTTAGACATAAAAGCTGCTGCCTTTGGCTTTTACTTTTTACTAGAAATTTAAATTCTTGTGGTGTTCTATTGAAAGTAGATGACACAACAGTCATCTAATATATTAATACAATGAGAGGCATCCAGCATTTTCATTTATATAAGACAGCCAGAAAATTTTCGAAATAATGTACCCTGAATCTCGAAAATTGTTTTCTGAAACTGAATAAGATGTTCTTGATTTTAGAATCATAATTAAAGTATTTGTATTCCCAAATATTAATTTATCTTCTAGCCAAACAAATAAGGGTAAGTTGAGTATAGTTCTGGCGTTTAATAGATATTTTGTGTACATTAGAATTGAAATGTGATTTTGATGTGTGTATTTTTTAATGAGAAGATCGCATTATTTATTTACATATGTTATTACTGAAATATGTTTCTTAGCTACGTCATTATTTGATATTTAATTAATTTGTTGGTCTTGTATTTCGGTCAGCGTACCCCAAGCCATGTGGCATGGTATTCCTTATATTACTGGTGTTTTATTTTGATGATATGAGTACAATGTAATCAACAAAACTTACTAGAGAAATGAAATAATAAAAAATCAAATTACGCGGTTAAATAAAAAGAATCCTTTCAAACATATTTTTACAGAAAATTGTTAATTATAATGACAATTTTTTATAATTGTTGTTTATAATCTCTAAGTTTAAATGATAGTCTTTTCAAAAGAATAAAACGTGAACTTGGTACTTCCCGTCTTATTATTAAATGTGCCTTCAAATCACTTAGCGATTTTCGTCAACTTAACAACATTAATATTGCGATATTCACAAGATAACAAAATATCTGTGTTTTTCTACATTATCAATTAAATTACTGACCTGTAATTAAGCCCTGTTACTATCTCCACAATTTTTTTTGACATTATACTCCGCATGTCATGTTCAAAATTATAATATTTTTAATATATTTAGAACTTTTATAAAGACAATTTGCGATACTAAAAGTTTAAAGAAAAAGTTCAACTATTATAATCTAACGTATTCATACTTTAAGTATTTTAAATTATGCTGTAAAGGCTTAATTTATGTCAAAAACTTATCCATCTGTTTTCGATAAAAATGATTTTTATAATAACTATTCGGACACGCATTTTAAAACAACAATTTCATCACATCACTTTTTTTAACAAATAAAGTCATTTTATGAAAAAGACTAATGTGAAAAGAAACAAACGCGGGCATTTTTTGTAATTCACACCGTGCCCCAAAATGACACCATACCCCACTCAACCCTAATACATATGTGATTTATGTATCGTGCGTGAAGAATCCCTGATTTGTAGCAGTCGATTTTTTTTCTTTGACTTGGAAAAAAAGCTTTATGCCTCCTCACATTTTGTAATTATTTTTAAGGTCTTTGACAAAATAAAATTCATAATAAATTTGCAATAAATATATAAATTTATTTACCCTGGTGTCCATGAGGTTTTCAGGCAAGCCTTAAGACGAAAAGGAATTCGAGAAACCTTGCTAAAAATATCTGTCTCAAATTTTTTTAAAAGTAAAATTATGAATCATTACCAATGGAAAAAATAATTTTTAAGAAAGGATTCTTCTTTAAACCAATTAGTTATATTTTTAAACAGAAAAAAGAATTCACAACCAAGAAGACTAATTTTCTCCAGAAAAAGTGAATTTTTATCTAAAACTGATATATTTTCAATTAAGCAATTAAATTATCAACCCAAAATGTTCATTTTTAAATGAAGATGGAATAGTTTAACTCTCAAGTAAGAAATTAATTTCAAATTGTAAAAAACTGATTTTTAATAAAACATTTAAATTTGTAACCAAAGAGATGACTTTTAATTATATAATTATGAATTTTTAACCAAATAGTTAAAGATTTATCTAAAAGGGTACAGAATAGTCAATAATATAACCAAATAGTTGAATTTTTAGCTAAAAATATGAAATAATAAATAGATGAATCCTGAAACAAATAATTATTTTTTAACCAAGGAGTTCAGCTTTTAACTAAATAGTTAATTTTTCAAAGAAAAAAAATAATTTTTAACCAAATTATTAAATTTTCCTCCAAAATGGAATAGCTAACTAGTCGGACAAAAAAGTCAATTTTTAACCAAAAAGCAAATTTTAAAAAAAAAGCTTGATATTTAATGCTTAAATAAATTTATTTCCAAATAGCTGAAGTTTGAACCAAAAAGATTATTTTTTACCGCAAAGATTAATTTTTATCGAATTGGATAAATTTTCAAAGAAATAGTTAAATTTTTAAACGAAAAATACAGAGTTTCAAAAAAATAGTTAAACTTACAAAGCAAATAAATGAATTTTTAAATAAGAATCTTCAAATAAAAAAAAATATATTTTTTTGCAAAGTACTTCAAATTTGAACCAGGTGGTGAAATTTTCGACCAGATTGTTGAATTTTTTATCCAAAAATACGAATTATCTAAAAATGAATTGAATTTTCAATCTGAACATTTAAATTTTCAATAAAAAGTTATGTTTAAAACGAAACAGATGAATTTTGAACTATTTTTTACAAACAAAAAAATTCCGCAATAAAAGATGAATTTTCAAACAAACGAGACAAATTTTCAACTAAATAATTAAGTTTCAAACTAAAACAATTTTTCAGTCCTAAAAGAAAAAATGCAATTAAAATTTTTGAATTTCAAAGCCAAAAAGACAAGCTTTCTATAAACATGTTTAAATATCATGCAAATAGCTAAATTTTCAACCATAAAGATCAATTTTTTAACAAAAAAGATCAATTTTGAAGAGAATAAATAACTTTTTAAACAAATAATAGATGTTTGAAGCAAAATTATTATCCTTTTACTAAAAAGTCGAATAATCAGCGAATTACATACATTTTTAATCAACTAGTTGAATTTTTAAACGGAAAAAATAGCAAGCTTTTATTAAAATAATTGATGAATTTTATGTTTAAAAATTAAAATTGTTTACAAAATTTTTTTATAATAAAAAGTTCATTGTCAACAGAAGCAGATTAATTTTTGACCACATATAATTTTCCACCGAAAAAGATGGAATATTTGCAAAAAGAAATAAATTTTGATACCAAAAACACAAATTTTCAACAAATTAGTTTTCAAGCTAAAAAGACGAATTCCTAAACAATAACATTTTTAACCAAAAATTTAATTATAGAGTTTTCAACGGAAAAGAATGAACTTTTCGTTTTGTTTACATTTTGTAGAAAAGCTTTTAAATAAAAATATTTCTAATTTTAACACTTTTCATCATTTAAAAAAATTCCCCTATAAACTTTCTTTTTTCCACTAAATGAATTTTCTCTTCCTCGTTTTTAGGGATTGGAAAAAAGAAAATTTCAAAAAAAGTTTTCAGAGGAATGTTTATTATTTTTGTGTAATTTTATAACAAAAAAATACAACTTTAAAAAACTGTTATGCTACCCTTTAACTATAATACCTCGACTTTCGAACATATGACGCAGGACGGAATGAGAAATTGTCGAGGTTTTCCATGCGTCAATGTGCCACGGTATTCTCTAGTAAGTGGTACACTTTTTCTCTCGACTTCGAGATGATGTTTATGGGATTCGAAGCAGCTGCAGGTTTTTCCTTTCCCGCACTACTCTTTGGAAATTTTCTTTGCATCAGATTTCATTCCCATCAGAAAATTTAAGTTCATTCTTTCAATTTATTTGTTAAAATCCTAAAAAATGGGTATATAAGGGTATAAAGGGTATAAAGTGTATAAAGTGTATGAAGGAGTAAAGTGTATTTTTAACGCTTAACAGTAGTATCTTTGGTATAATGGGGTCAAGTTTTTTTTTCTTTGCTTTTCATTTTTAAAGAAACGAATGTTTATTAATACACTGGAACCTCGAATTAGGAACCTAAATATTCACATTTGAATTCCGTGGACTTAGGATCAACGCCACTGCAAGGCATGCCCGAAATCGTGCTGAATTCCAGGTTATATTGTAGTAATAATCTTTTTAGGACCGTTTCAGGTCCGCTCGGATATTTATTCATTGCATTTGGAATGCTTGAATAAAATTTTATAAAAATATCTCTTTTAGATCGCAGAATTTATATGCGTCTTCATATTATGAATTTTCTAATTAATTATTGAAGATTAATTTAGTCAAATCTCTGTAGGCTTTGACGTACACATTCTCATTGTGACACTAGCGCTGCGCGCTCGATTTTTGAAGGACATTTGTAAACAGGTTTTGTTCAATATTTTTCTCGCAACTTTGGTCGTTTTTTAAAAATTTGTTATCACATTCTCATCATTTATGATTGAGAAAGTATTAGAATTGTCCGAAATTTGACACCACAGTTTTTGAACCGATCTCCACGTTTAGAGACCCCCTGAATCCGAAAATCAAGTTTTTACGATGACGTATGTCTGTCCGTCCGTCCGTAAATCCGATAACGCTCGCAAAAATGAACAATTCAAATTGATCTTTGGCTCACTTTTTTATGGTCCTAAAAGAAAGGACGAGTTCGCTAACCAGCCATTTTGAATAAAAATCCAAAAAGTTAGAGCACTTTCAAAAATTATGGGACCATTTTTTTATATTTAAAAATTCTGTATACCGCTGTTCGCGGTACTTAGAAAAACAAACAATTTAACGCAACGACTTTTTTCGATAAAAAGAAAATTCTCAGAGTTATAGCAATTTCAAAATTGTATAAATCAATCGAAAATAAAAATTTTAAGCCAAAAATTGCATGATATGAAAAATTCAAGAGAAGAAAAACATTGCTTTTTGAAAGTCCTCCTAGATTGTCATAGCAACTTTTTAGATTTTCTTGGAAAATCGACAATTCAAATATTGATTGCATAATAAATAATGAAAATTCGAAAATTCCATTTTGTGGTCAAACTATGCAGTATATGAAAAACTGCTGTTTGTGTTAAAACCAATTTTTGGTTTCCAAGGAATTTTCAAAAAAGGAACCTTTCTTGTCAAAAAGGAATACGAAATTATACATGGTATCTAAAGGAACCCTAAGTATGGATTCAAACCTTTCTAATTAATTATGCACTTTTTAGTTTAAAATTCGGATTCGGTGAAACTGCACTGGAAAAAATTTAATAAAGATACTAAAATTATAGAAATTACTCATGCCTGAAAAAATAGATAGTGTACATGAAATATGACAGTTTTTAAGGTTAAGGAAACAATCCGAAGTTTTCAAATGCGCAGGTGACAAAAAGCGCGGGTCTATTTGAAATTATATATTATACATTTGCAATATCAGATGGATAGTAATTTTTTTAAGAAGATAGGTATTTTTATTGTTTAATTTAATTTTTTAAGGTGAAAAAATTTCTGTTATTATTAATATTTTTACGTTGAACGTTAAAGTTACAATTTTTCCCTTTTCCAAGTTTTAATTTTGTAACTAAAATTAAAATGGAATTATTAAAAGAATAAATTAACAATTTAAAAATAATTGAAAACTTAAAGGATTTGGATAAAAAAGTTTTAATATCAAAATTTTTGGTAATTCAACATTTTTTCATTATTTAATGAAGTTTGGATTTGTTTAAATTTCAATATTCCGTAAAAGAAACTATTACAAGTTTAATTTTTGCTTTGAATTTGAAACAAAAAATTGTTTCTCAATTTCTAATTATGAACTTTTGTTGCTTTGAGGTTAAAATTATTTAACTTCAAAAGTTTTTTATTTTATATTATTATACTTTGTCTACAGTTTAAATCCCTTTTAATTTCAATTTATCCAATTATTCAAATTTTAATTAAGAAATATTTGATTTTTAACGTTTTGAAACAGTAGTATTTTCAAAATTGTATACTAGAATAATTAATTTGCAAAATTGTTGAAATCAAAATAAAATGTTACATTTTTTATTTTTTCAAAGTTTTAGCTAATCTAAAATCGAAAAGTTTAAGTGATATTTATAAGTTTCGAGAAGACCGACATCTTAATTTAAACCTGCAAAACATTTTTTTCAAATAAATAAATTTGAATTTAGTAAGATTTCGAAATAAGATGTTGAGGCTTTTTACGGATCTATAAAGATTTCGAAATAATAGAAAATATCTTAAATTTGCTGGCAAAAATGTAATGGATTTTTTTATTTTTAAAAATTAAATTTAAAAGAATATAAAAAAGATTAAAAATAATTTTTGATCAATAAATGGCAAGGAACAGTTATCAATTTTAAATAAAATCGAGTAAGTTTGAAATATAAAGAAGTTTAGAAAAAATTCCAAAATAATTTAAAACGTGAAAATGTTTCAAAACATTTAAAACGCAATGTGGATTTTTAAAAATTTCAAAAACAAAACGTCTTAGCTTTCTAGGCATTTTAAAAGATTATAAATGAATAAAAAAATTTGCATTCAAATTCCTAGAAAAAATAGCAAGATATAGATATGTTTTAAATTAATAAAAAAAAACCATTTAATGTGATTTTCAAAAATTTTTAAAAAGAATTTGAATAACGTCAAGGTCATTTTTTATTTTTGCTGAATTTTTAAAAAATTTGAGGAAAAAGTGGAGTTTTAAGATAATGAAGTTATTATTAGATTTCTGAAAATTGTTTTCATGATTTTTGTATACAAGTGTTTAATAGAACACTTATAAATATTTTAAAACGAATTTTAATGAATAAATTAATTCTCTTAGCTTAGAATTGCTTAAAGCGATATAATTTAAAAAAGGCTGAGTTAAGTTTATGTTAAGTTTTTATAACTTCAAATTAAAAACTTTGTATCTTCAGGAGTTCGAATCTTTAAATTTTAATAACCAAAATCAATTCTTTCTCTGTTGTTTAATATTCATTTGCAGTCAAAAAATCTGTTCTTTTTTAACTTATAGGATAAACAATATGGAGAAAAATACAATAAAATATAAAATAAAATATATGGCGTCCAATATATTGCTACAGAAAAAATTTTTTCTTTCCTGCACTTGTTCGTAAAAATTATTTCACCAGGGATAGAGTTAGAAAGTGGCGGTTTTCCAAATTTCTGAAAATATGTTGAATATTTTAGCCAGGTAGAAGGATTTCTATATTTTTTAATTTTAATTAATATTTTAATTTCTATAATCCAGGAATGTTTAATATCTATAATTTCAGTGTCTTTATTACATTTTTCAAAGTACATATATCGCTATATCAATGAAATGTAACACAAATAATTATTTTACGTCTTCCTTATTATTCATTATAATGTTTTCTTAACATAATGATGAGAAGTTGCAGTGTTTTCATAATGTTTTGCATTTTTGGTTAATTTTTCACTTATTATTGTTATTATTGTTAAAAATATCTTGTCCTATATTGATACTAGATAGTTGGAGATTATTAGGAATTTTTAACGGTTTGCCCACTTCTTACTTAGTGAGCCAACAATAGTTAATTAACGTTAACAAAAATAATTGTTCAAAGAATTTATTATTGATTATAACTATCTAATCTTGAATTAATCCTGGAAAGATACGGCTTTTTATGAAAATTTGAACTTTTGTCGCTTATGAGTTAGGAACAAATAACAAATTAATATTAATTTGAACAAATATGCTTTAATTAACTGCTTCAAGAAAACTTCACATTGATTATGATTTATATAAAAAATTTGTAGAATATATCGAATATCTGTTGAATTTTAGAAAAATGTATTTATAGAAAAGAATGAGATTGTTTATTATTAGATTGCATTGTTAATTTATTATTTATTCATAACTAAAAAGTCCACGCAAAGTTAAATAATACTACAAAATACTATGGATGTATTCACTATGAATGTATTTATTTGGCTCATTTTATGAGGAAATTGCTTCCTCACAGAAGCAGATTTTTCTCGCAGAGAATAAAAAAATAGACACTTTTAATATTTTTAAGCTTATTTTTATATCTATTCGAAAATTTTATTTTTGAAGATCCGGAATGGTCATCAAAAGTTCGTCAATAGGTCAAATTCACGCGTCGCGTAGACGTGAATAATTACATCAAATACAATACTCTAATTCCCATCAAAAAAATCTTTTTAAAATTTAAAAACAATATCGGTAGGTTATGGTAAGCTATGGAAGGTTCTTAATTTGGCCAATCCATGCATCACGAAGAGGCGAAAAAATATGTCATATCCATATACTTTTGTGTTCCTAATATTAAAAATTATTTCTCGTATCAACAAGATACATAATATATTTTGAAAAATTTGAAATCAGTATTTCTAGATCATAAGATTAAACAATAGATTAATCGATGCATCTCGAAGATGCGAACAAATAGACTCGATATCTTTTTGTTGTATTTTTAATCTCAAAATTTTTTTTTTCATTTAAACATAATAAGCCATTTTTTATTGTTAGATATTTTCTTAGTGTCATTTTCTTTTGATTAGATTTCGTTTTTACGATTCATGATAAAATTCACGAAAACGTATTTTTTTATTATAGGTAATATATGTTAAGCTTCATGGGACTTGGGAAATCTCTAATTATAATTTTTTTCAGAAAAAACTCAATCATTTATTTCATCTTATTAAAATTTTGTTCAAATAACTTTTTTTGTTGCTTAGGCATGTTTTTTTTATAATTTTCAAGTTTCCTTTCAACAATATTTATTCCGTCGCTCTGATTAGTGGATAATGTTCTAGAAGCACAATCTTGTGAGTGTGGCTTCTGTATCATTAACTACTTTTCAACAAGGGAACGAACTATAAAGACTACAGTCGAGACAAGTGAAATTCTAGAGAGTAACTGCTCCCGCGGTGCATGGAGAGATATATAATTAAGTGCATTAAACGATCGTGAAAGCATCGACATTTTTATAAAAAGTGCAGTCGACAGGTGGCAGACGACCAAACGTCCTTGATTAAAATTAATATCATTATTTATGTGCCCTAAATTATTGAATCTTTGTATATTAAATTAAATTTGAAGTTTTTATGTTTCTTTCATTAGAGCAAAATGCGATCCAATAAATTAGACATCAGAGTTTAATTTGTAATAATGTTTTTCTTTATGACATCATAACTTTCGATTTCAGATTTAAGATTATGTATAGCCTATGCGAAATAGCTACTGAAATCCCAGATATAATTTATTCCTTTTCCTTTTCTTACATTCTCATTAGAGAAGGTATTAGATTCGTGCAAAATTTGACCGTCTCCATTTTGGTTAAGTGTCCACGTTTTTAGAATAAAAAAACGGGGGTTTGCGAATGCGTCTGTTAGTCTGTATGTGTTTCTGTCTGTCTGTCAGTTGATTAGTTTTGAAAAAATTAATCTATTAGATTCGCCTTTGGTACACGCTTTTAGTGTAGAAAACTGAAGGACAAGTTCGTTAGCCAGCCATTTTGGATAAAAATTCGAAAAACGAGCGCATTTTGAAAATTTTATAGACCCAGAGAGGCAGTAGAGCTGGAAACCGAAAAATAACCGGGATTTTAATTTAAAATCAGGAATTTACTTCTGATCGCAGTAAAAATAAAGTTTTCATTGTTTTGATAACATTGGTCAATTTATAAAAGTACCTTCTACCTTATCTTCAGTCGCAGATTTTTTTTAAAATTATGTTACTTTTATTTAATTATATCATAATTAATTGGACTTGCATGTTGGTTGCATGAATGTGAGGGTGGAAGCCTAAAAGGTGAGTAAAGTTGTGAGAGTTGAATTGGGGAGTTAAAAATTAATTTTCATTGTATTTGTGGGGTGGAATTTGACTAATTAGGGAAATTTAGGTTAGGTTAGCAAGGTAGCGGGGTAGTTTTGTGGTCAGGAGTTTGGTTCTAAATTGTGGACAAGAGTGGTTCTAGTAGTGCTTGGGGATGTTAGGGGAGAGAAAAGGGTGTCTGTGGGGGTGGCGAAGAAGCAAATAGTGTAAGGAAAAGCAAAATTTGGGGCAGTAAGCGAGAACGGCCGTGAGAGACATCTGTTGGCTGCAGTAGGTACTTCTTTGTATGGATAGGTCAGAGTTACTGACGGAAGAGGGGGAGGTGGGCAGTGAGAGTACTGGCAGTGCATGTAGTGAACTCGAAGGGGACTAAATTTCCATCAGGCCATGGTGACCAGCTGAGCGTGGTCCGGTTTCGAGTCAGGAAGCGGGAAAGATCGGAACGAAGGAAACGCCAAAGCAAGGGAGAGAGAATCTAGAGCCAGATCTTTTGAAGAGGAAAAGAGACAGCAAAGGTAGTCTGAAGAAAAGCGGGTACGTACAAGTAGGTCAAACGTAGGGGGGGGGGCGATGAAGCCGATGGAAGGAAAAGAAAGATGAAATGAAATTGATGGAAGAAAAGATTGGGGAGTGGAAGGAAAGAGCGGAAAAAATGCTTGAGAAGGTGGAGGGCAGGTCGGAAATGGAATTAGTTAACGGGGAGAGGGCGAAAAGTAAGGTATTTTGGAGAGGGTGGAGAACATGATAGAAGAGAAAGTGGGAGATTGCGGATAGGGAAAGGAAAAGGGCAATGGAGTTCAGGATAGAGAGAAGAGAAAAGTCAGATAGGACGAATAATATTGTAATAAGAGGATTCAAGTTAAATAGTGGGGAAGAAAGTGAGAGGTTACAGGCAAGATAGGGAATTTTAGGATAGAAGGGAGAAAGGAGAATGAAGTGGCGGGTGTGGAATTAGAGAGCTGGGAAGAAAAATTGGGGGTAATGCGTGAGAAAAATAGGTTAAAGGACAAGACGGTTTCTATCGACCAAGACTTGACGAGGAAGGAAAGGGATGTGCAGAGAATGCTTAAACACAAGGCTAGGAAGGAGAGGAGTGAAGGGAGTACAGCGAAGGTAGGGTGTCAGAAAATAAAAATAGATAATGTGGGTACCGGACGAGCAAAAGGGGGTTTTGAAGGAAGTGCAGGGAAATTTTTT
Organism: Druon quercuslanigerum; assembly: GCA_010014905.2. NCBI lineage: Eukaryota > Metazoa > Arthropoda > Insecta > Hymenoptera > Cynipidae > Druon > Druon quercuslanigerum. The sequence continues at coordinate 1,455 of JAAAKG020080642.1, read as the reverse complement.
TCGTGGTAAGTAGGGGGTGGGAGTAAAACAAGGCGGAGGAGTTTTAAAGAGGCTTTAAAAAAAGGTTTTAAGAGGTTTTAAAGATAAAGCAACAGGGGCGAAGAAGAAAGATGAGGATTACGGCAGGTATATCTAGGAATGTGACGTGGTGGGATTGATGAAGACGCAGGTAAAGTGAAAGGAATCGGAAAAAAGGTCGAAACTATAACAGGGGTTAGGGATGGGTAAGAGAAAGAAGTACATGGAGAGGGAGAGAAACAGGGCGTACAGATAAGCGCAGTAAAGACAGAAGGGGTAACATACAAGTTTGTGACTGTGTACAATTAGGATGGGATTAAAAGGGGTCAGAGAATGGGTTAAAGAAAGGGTGAAAGACGCACTAGGAGAGAGAGAGATAAGGGTATAGTGGTACTGGAGGTGGGACTTAAATGCGAGAACTGGCTGAAGGGGACCTGTACCGGGAAGGGGACAGCTTTGAAAGGAAATCCAAGTATAAGTTAATAAATGAAGAGGGGGATATTCTAAGAGACTGAATTGAGGACAGAGGGAGGGCTGTGGCGAATTGTATAGTAACAGGGAACGAAGAGGGACTATACACGCATGTAAGTAAGATGGGGTAAAATCAGGAGAAGTGGGGAAACGTAAGCTTTAAGGGTATTTAGGAAGATGAAGAAAGAAATGGTGAAGCCGTGGTGGGATAGGGAATGTAAAGTGATGAAGTGAAAGGTGAAGAGGAAGTAAAGGAAGTGGAAGGGACGAATTGCGAAAAAAGAGGAGTACGTAAAAAATTAGGAAGGAGTGTAGGATAATGTGTAAGAAGAAAGAGCAGAAAAAGGATAGAAGGTGACGCGTGGAAGAGAATTAATAGGTTTAGAAAAAGTAGGGCGGGCGCAAGTGAGAAGATAGGGAGTGACGAATGGAGTTAATTTTTTTAAGTTTATTTCAAGGATCAGACACACGGAAGAGAGAGAGAGGAGATTAGAAAAACAAGGGAGGTAGATGGAGAGGAGCTGAATGACGAGGAGATAGAGAGGCAGATAATAAAGTTGAAAATGTCTAAGTCAGCAGGGCTCGATGGTTTAGAGAACGAAGCATAGATGTTTGGCATACAAGAGGTGAGAAGAGGCTGCAGGGGGTATTGCCAAAAGTATAGCGGGGAAGGGATTACCAACAGGATAGAGGGAGGGGTTGATCGTACCACTGTACAAAAAAGGGAATAGTGAGAGGCAGGAAAATTATAGAGGAATTACGCTAATGCATACGGCATACAAAATATATGTATACAATTCCAGATACAGCAAATCCAAAATTGTTTTTATTCTTCGACCGTCACAAATTTCAATAAATATTTTAGCAAAACTATTTGCAACAATAATCAGTCTTACGGTCTAATTGGAGTCAAAATAATTGTTTAAAAACATGTAGATGAACATATTTATTGTTTAAAAAACGTCT
>JAAAKG020080641.1:0-40609 GCA_010014905.2 Druon quercuslanigerum | reverse complement strand
TATATATAATTAAAATGTTGTCATAAGCACAACCGCAGGATTTTGCCGGGATCGGGTGCTAATCTAAAAAACTCTTCGTCTTTTCAGTAAAATAATCTTAGTATGAAATTTACTGTTTTTAAAATTAAAATTGCAATGGTTTGGTTAACAATTAATTTTTGGGTGCAATTTTTTTCCTTTTTCAATGACAAATTTTTGTTTAGAAATTTGTCTTCTTTTAAAGTTTATCTCTGGTCTATTTCTGGATAAAAATTTATCTTTTTTAGTTAATATTATTTGTTGAAAAAGTTTTTCTTTTTGGTTTTAAAATTGATCTATTTTGGTAGAAATTTCAAATATTTTATTTGTTGGTCAAAAATTTGAACCTTTTTTTTCAAAATACAACTATGTTTGAAAATTCATTTTTTTTAATTGGCGTTTTTTAGTAAAAAATTAACATTCTTGGAGTGTTATTATTTTAGTTAAAAATTAGTCACTGGTTACCAAATTAAATTTTTTGGTTGGAAACTCGTTTTTTGTTGTTGAAAGTTTATTTTGCTAGCTGCAAATTTAACTATTAAATTTTTTGTTAAATGTGTCTTTTTGGTTGAAAATTGATCTCTTTTGGTAGAAGTTTCAATTATTTTATTTGTTTGTTAAAAAACGGATCTTTTTTGTTTGAAAATTCAACTATTTTGTTGAAAATTGATCCATTTTTATGTGGTAATTAAACTATTTGTTTGAAAATTCATGTATTTTTGTTGAAATTTTGCGTTTTTTGAAATTCATCTTTCTAGTTGAAAATTCAACTATCCCAGTTTAGTTTCAAGTGTAATTTTTTATTGGAAATTCGTTTTTTTAAGATTAATTTTTTTAGCTGAACATTTAACTTCCATTTTTTCTCAAATGTATTTTTTTTAATTTATCATTTTCAGCTGCAAAGTTATTTTTTTGTTTGAAAAGTTAATCATTTCAGTTAAAGATGTATAATTTTACTTGAAAATTCATCACTTTGGTTGTAAATTTAACTATTTGATTAAAAATTCATGTATTTTGATGAAAATTGATATTTGTTGGTAAAAAAATTAATCTTTTGGTTGAAAATTCCACTATTTGGTTAAAAATTCATCTATGATGTTGAAAATTCAATACTTTCACTTGAAATATTAGGAATTTGAAGCGTTTTAAATGGAATTTTATATATTACCCAAAATAATTTTCTTAGGTATATGAATATAAAATAAAAATTTGTTTTAATTATTATTCAAATTAATTATGTATTTAGTATTATTTATTTGATTAATCGATTGTGATATTATATTCAATAATATCTTATAATTTGTCAAAGCTTTCTAAATTAAACATATTAATTAAATACTTCAGGAACTTATAATATTAAGAAATTACTTATTCTTTTATGAAGTTACTTTCACAAACAACAAACACCTGTTTTCTTTAGAAAACCTGACAAGAGTGAAATAAGATAATAATTAGTAAACGTATTTTCTGGAATTTGTAAATGCAACTAAAAATTTGTTACAGTTACAAGAAAAACATGAACTTGTTAAAGAACGTTTGGCAAAATTGGCTCGAGTGCTGGAATATTCTTATCCATCGTACAAAAAATGGTTGAACGCTGTCCAATCCAATATCGGCACACCAGTTTGCCGATTAAAACCACCGAGACGATGTTCTTTGAAACAACCCCATACAAATCGTTGGAAGTTCACATGTGAGTATTATAATTTGTGTTTGCCTCTTAAATGAGATTTTACTTTCGTCTTTTATAGGTTATTTTCTAAAATGTACATACATGTAAACGATATTCGTGCCACAGAAAATTTTAATAGATTTTAAATAAAATATTGTTTTATCATTTTTCAAGTAAGCTTTACTGTCTTTAAATAATCCATTAATTTTGAAAATAAGAAAATTCACTTTTAAAAGAAAAGAATTTTTTATTTGATTTTTAAATATATTTTTAATTGATTCTTTTATCTTTTGTTTACATTCTCAACTTTGGTATTCATTTTATTTATCGCAATTATTGCAATTGAATCAAATTTAATTTAATGTGGAGGAATCAGTTTTTATCCTTAAATATGAAGTGTTGTTATTTATTAAAAATGTATAAATACGTGTAAATGTGATCGTGGTTATAGATAAACTGGTATTACAGAAGAAAAGAAGTTTGGATAGATTGGACAATTTTTGATCATTATCTTTATTTCCTAATTTCTAATGCACTTCTTCATGTCTGAATTTCGATTTTCGAGCAATGTCCCAGCCTTGAATTGTAAGTGATATGTAATTTGATTGAAATACTGGGCTTCCAGAAATCACAGTATTTAATGATTGACAAAAGCCCGTCATTTCTATTCCATCAATGAAAATTCTAGTGAATCTATTTCAAGAGTGTCTTCCAGTCGACTCAGTGAAGTGAAAAATACAGGTGTTTTATTCATATCATATGGTTTTTAATCGACGAAAAAATGTCTTGCATGTAGTTAAGTAATAAGTGATAATATGCGGAAATGTGAGTACTTTCCACTACAAACCTTGAGCTTTTATTTCTGTAGTTTATAATTGATATAAATGAAGAAATATTATAAATATGTTTCGAGAAGGTGTTGAGTGGTAACATCTATTGTGATGTGCAGGAAATTGACTTGCGTATGTGTATGATTTTTCCAGCTTTGAATGAATTTCCTATTTTAAGTGACATTGAAGAATGGTGGAATTTCTCCACGATGGGATTACTATTACAGGGTGTCTGCCCTACCTGGGAAACCTGCAATTGTCAGAAAATTTTTATATACATATCTGGAAAAACCTGGAAATTTCAGGAATTTTTTCAAGCGCGTACTTATTTTTTCGACTGCAATATAAAATTCAACAACAATCGTTCTTCATTTGTAAAAGTAGATTTATATGATTGTATTAAACTTTCCCGTTCAAAATTCTTTTTTTTTTTTGTATGAAATTAATTTTTTTGATGGAAAATTTAATTAGTATAAATTTAGTTGGAAATTGATAGCTTTTAGTGGAAAATTCAAATATCTGGTTGATAATTCTTTTTAGTAGAAAATAAATCTTCTTGGTTGAAACTTCATATTTTTTTTTTTTTTTTTTTTTTTTTTTTTTTTTATTTTTGTTTGTAGATTTCAGAATTTTTGTAGGTTTGAATTATTTATTTTTTTTTGTGGAAAAATTAAAATATTTTGTTGATTATTTTTTTTAGTAAAAAAAAAATCTTTTTTTTTTAAATTTCATATTTTTTTTTTTTTTTTTTTTTTTTTTTTTTTTCATATTTTTGTTTGAAGATTTCAGAATTTTTGAAGATTAGAAGAATTCATTTTCATTAGGATGAAAATTAGATTACTTGGTTGAAAGTTAAAATTTTTTTTTCAAAATTATTTTTTTGCTGAAAATACAACTTTCAGCTTAATATTTCAATATTTTACATACAAATTTCTTTTTGTGTTATTATTTTTTTAACTGCAAATTGAACTATTCAATTTTTGGTTGAAAAATGATATTTTTTGTTGAATAACAGTCTTTTGTAGTAGAAATGAATATTCTTTGTTAAAAACTAATCTTTTTGGTTGAACAATCCGTTATTATAGTTAAAGATTAATAATTTTAATTGAGTTATGAACAAAAGAGTTTAAATTTTAACGAAGTAGTTCTGTATTGAACCAACAAGATGAATTTTCAAACAAGAAGATATCAATTTTCTATCAAGAGTGACGATTTTTCAACCAAAAATAAATTTTCAACTAAAAAAGACAAATTTTTAATCAAATAGTTTAATTTTGAACTAAAAATATAAATTTTCAACCAAAAGTAGAATAGTTATATTTTCAATTAAAAAAAAAAAAATTCAACTAAACTGATAAATTTTCAACTTGAAATGATGATTCTTTAACTGAAATACTTGAATTTTACGCAAAAAATATGGATTTTCATTTTATGTGACTTTTTCAGTTAAAGATTCATAATTCTAATTGAAAATTTATCACTTTGGTTGAAAATGTAACTATTTTTTGGAAAGTAGTAGTTGTTTTTTTTTTAAAGTTAGTGTACTAACCATTCAAATCGAACATTTTATCATATTAGTTGAAAATGTATATATGTAGTTCGTTAAAAGTTTGTCTTGTTTGGCAAAAATTCATCTTTTTGGTTGCAAGTTAAACTATTCCAGTTGAAGATTTATCATTTTATTTTTAAATTTATTAGTTTGTTTGAAACTGAATCTGCTTGTTTTAAAATTCATCTTTTTGGTTTAAAATTCAAGTATTCCAGTAAAACATTCATCATTTTAGTTGAAACTTCATTTTTTCTGGTTTAAAGTAAAACTGGTTGGTTGAAACTTAAATTCTTCTGTTAAAAAATCATCTTTCTAGTTTAAAAATAATCTATTTCAGTTAAAGTTTCATAATTTTAGTTGAAATTCATCAGTTTGGTAGAAACTTTGGTTTTTTTTGTCGGTAAAAATGTATTTTTTAAAACAAAATTTAGCTATTTGGTTTAAAATATATCTTTCATAGTTGAAAATTCAGCTTTTTGATTAAGAATTCAATTATTTGTGGAAAAATCATCTTTTTTTTGGTAGAAAATTAATCTTTTTAGTTAAAAATTCATGTATCTTGTTGGCAATGCAATGTTTTTACTTAAAAAGTTAGAATTGTAAAGTGGTTGAAATTGGTCTTATTATTTATAGTACCCACATTATTTTACCTAAATATTCACTGAATTTTAAGTATAAGAAGATAAAATAAAAATTTGTTTGAATTATTATTCAAATTCATGGACCTTAAAGACACAGCTTCAAGAAATAATTAATTATGTTTTTAGTATTATTTAATTATTTAATTAATCAGTGGTGTCAATATATTAAGGAATATATTGTAATATTATCTTTCAAAGCTTTCTTTGTAATTGAATCTAGATACTGCAAAAACATTATTTAGTATACGCTAGCGAAACTATATACATACTCCGAGTCGATTATTTTAAAAAATGCGAAATCTTTGATTTGCTCCGTACTATGAAAAATTATAGTACCTGGAAAAATCTTACGTACCTTAAAAAACCTGGAATTGCCAAGGATTTCTTTCCAGGATATGAGTAGACACTGTAATAGATAAATGTTTATTAATTTTTTTTATTATTTTCAAGTTTTTTCAAAGAAAATATTAATAAATACGTTCTACCTAATTTATATTCAAGGAATTTCAAATCGTTTTTAATTATTTTAATTGATTGCTACGATTTCTAAAGGAATGCTTTCAAGAGATTCGAAGGAATTTCATGATTTTTACATTTTCAAAGAATTTCTTAGGATTTTCAGTTAGTTCGAGGGACATCGAGACTTTTGGAAGGGAGAATTTGTATGAGGTCTGTAGATAACTTTTATGAATAAGTTTATTTAAAACGTTTTCTACGATTTTCAAAGGAAATATTTCAAAGTATTTTGAGGATTTCCAAAACATTTCAAGGGATCCTAAAATTTTCAAGCGATTTAAAACAATTCTTTTAGGATTTCCTATGATTTTTATAATTTTTTAGATAAATTAAGAAAATATAAGTAATTAGCACCTCGATAAAATTTTGCATTCGAAATATTTTTGATAAAAGTAATATATATTTTACCTTTCAGAATTTTCTAATGTTATAAAAATGAAAGTTATTGAGATAAAAATTAAAATGTAAATATTGATAGTTTTCATCTATTATTTGCAACTTTTTAATTTAAAACTTTTCGATTGGAAACATTTCAGTTTTTGATATTATCATATTTTTAAATCTGTCTTTGGAAATCGCTATCCACTTTAAAAAATACATAGAATTAAATCGCCCGTCTACAGATTTTGTCTTTTAATATAACTGTACAAGAGCTTTCTAACATTATAAATTAAAATTCGAATACTTTTAAATATTTCCAAATTCATAAAAACCGTTTGTAAAATTGAACAGAAAATTCCGAGTGGTAATTATTGTGACTGTGGCGAAATAAAATTAATTAACGTCTTGAATGAATGTTACTGGTGAATCAAAATCGAAATTACTGTGGCAATGATTTCCAAAAATTCATAAACTTTTGTGACTATTTCATTCAGGAACCAATCTTCATTATGCGGCTCTTTTTTCTTCCGCTTCCTTTTACCCTCTCATCTATAATATTTGTTGGGCCCAGTATTTCAATCTAAACATTTAGTTTTAACATTAATTCCTATTTTTGATTCCTTCCAGTTGTTAACACTGAACTCTTTAACTTAATATTAAACTTACCATTAATCTTAAACCTTATTCGACTCAAGTCGGAAGTTTGAACGAAATACAAGTGCTTGCGTTCAGGTTACAACTAAAAATTGGGCCTAGAACGACAAGTTTTTATTAAATTTGATGAAACCGTTAGTGACTGTGACCTACAAAAAGTGTCGACTGTCTTGAAAAACACCTACCATACAATATAGTCAATGTGATTAACGCCGTTTTATTAGTATGTTCTAGGTGGAAACTATACATATAAATGGGTAATTTCCCCATGACGAATATTTAAAAATAATCTTAATTAACTCTCATCGCGGTGCATCAGCTTTGCGCTGGACGCCGTAATAGAGTCTAAAAAAAGCAAAAAAAAACAAAAAGCTCAAAACAGCAAATTCTCTTGGCATTTTAGGCAACAAAAAGCGCGAACAGCTGCCTTCGGAGGACGAGAATAAGAGGAGAGGAAGAATAACCTGGACGTTGGAGCCTTCAGGTGCCCAGGATTCTGATTTCAATAGTCCCATCGAATATCCACCTTTTGTAATGCGTGCTGTCAAGGTACACATACTTTTTGATACATAAAAAAAGTGCAAAGCGACAAAAGGTTCGCGTGAGAGAATTATGGCAGGAATATGTCTTTAGCCATTGGAACGACAAGGGATGGGTGGAAAATTCTCTTTTTCGGAACTTGCAGATTTAGAAAACAAAGACTCTCTACCCGCAAGGGTATTTGTCTTCCTCTTAAATCTAAATCTAAATCTTCATCAAGGAAAAATCAAGAAAAACTCTGATCCACGATTTGCCGAAATATATAACGAAGACTCTCTACCTGCAAAGGTGCTTGTCTTACAAAATCTTCACCTACAAAGTCAAACAGGAAAAAGAAATAGAAAAAACATCCAGAATTGAAAAAAGAAAAGAAGAAATACGACGAATTGAACGGAGATTCTATTATCTTCAGCCGACAGTAGCTTCATTCACCAGTAGCTGATAAGGAACTGATTCAAAAAGTCAAAGAGTTTCGAATCCACTTTCAGATGACCATCTAGATTGTGAGATTTGCAATCGAAATTTAATATACAATTACAAACGCAATTCTAAACGAAATTTTGATGTTACGAGTCAAGAGAATCAGAAGCGGACTTATGCTTTGAATGAAGAAATTCGACGAGATGCTTGAAAGAAAAATACTGAAGACTTGGAAGATATTTGCTGCTGTCTGATAAATCAATTGCATAAATGACTAATCTAGTCTTTTGTGTTTTTATCAGAATTTCGAATCGATTGACAAAAACTATTGTCCCTTCGATCTCGAGAAATTCAATCGCATAATCGATTCAACACAATCAAAATGCACGAATCAAAACTTAATTGAAAAAATAAAATCAAATTGTGACAGAAGTGGATCAAGAAGACTACATTACACACAATTCACTACAAATGGGCCAATTCGAATAAATGAACAACAATCAAATTGTTCTACAAATTTACAATAATCTAAATCTTTGAAAGAAACCAGCATCGAACAAACAGTTTTTCTACCAAACTTTTGTATTCTTTACACCAAAAGATACAAGAGACAACACAAGGTCTGAAGAAAGATCTTTAAAGCAAATCTACAATGTGTTACGAACTTGGCAATTCGAAGCGCTGGAATTTCTTAAGAAGTAAGTGTTGTTTCTCAAGACGAATCCACATTCAACAACGATAAGAAGAGAGAGAGTCATCGATTCCATCCGTCCCTTGTTCGTCCTTTTTTATAAAGGACGCCTGTGGCGAGTTGAAAATTGATCCACAGCACTGCATAGATCGTTCAGTGAGGAGCTCAAAATATTGAGAATTAGAGAAAAATTGAGGTTAAAAAAGATTTATAAAATGATTTGAGATTAAAAAATAAATGCCGAAGATCTGCTCATCTCGCAAGATTTTTTTTATGAGAAAATATGAGTGAATATTGACTTAATTAATAAAATTTTAATAGTCGTAGTGATCACTTTAATCTTTATTCTAGTCTCTCTTTTTTTAAAGTTAATCAAGATTTTTGTGACTGTAATCCCAAACGATTGTATCTTTGGTAACATTAAAAGAGTAATTCTGCTAATTAAATGTTGAGACAAGGCCAAGTTTTGTTTATTTCTTCATGCTGAGAATCACTTTATGCTGTACAAATGTTCGCACAGGGTTTCAATAAAATTTTAAAAACTGGTTTCGCTCTTGTCTTTGTAGCTTTTCTTGTTTTTTTAATTCTAATTTTGATTTAGATGCTTTAAACACTGATTAAATAATTTATTAAGTGAATAAAAGCATTTTGTACGTTGGATCTTTAGTTTAAAAATGTTAAATTGAGAACTTGTCTATTAATTTCAACTCTTCGAGTTTAAAGTCAAACATTAATGACAATACTTTTCAATTTTTACGTTTCGAAAATATTTTCTCATTAGTTTAAAAATTACGATTTTAATGTCCTGAACTTAATAATCTTCACTTTAAGATATTAAAATTGGTGATCTATTCAAACGAACATCTTTCCAGTTTGCAAAATTTAAATCTAAATCAAATTTTTATCAATCTGAAGAATGAAATTTATCAACAAAGAAAAGTGTTTTTGCCCTTAAATTCTGAATAACTGCTCAACAAATCACTGTCCAATGCTTACGTAATTAATATTTAAAAAATTATTAAAATATTAGATTAGTAATGTCAAGAGCGATGCCAGTTGAATTTTGGTAATACCAACAGAAAATTCTGCAATTTGTTTCTCACTTCCAGATATTTGAAGAGTTCCTGGGAACCACATCAGTCGAATGTGAAGAAGGATTAACATTTACGAGAGAAGAAGTTCCAAAAACAATCACTAACATTTCTGATGTAGTCGCCGTAGATGACAAACCGGCCCCGAAATTGAAATTGGACTGGTTATGGCTTCTAGTTCGGTGTAATCGCAAAAACGAACTTATGTTTTTTGTAACGGCCAAAAACCTCAATGCTGATATCATGGATCGTTTAAAATGTTTATTTGAAACCGGGCCTGGTAAAACTTGCAACGTAAAGTCACTTTACTGCAAAACCATGCTGAGGTAAGACCTTAACAAATTATTTTATCAAAGCAATTTCTTCAGAGTGGACGAAAAAAGACTTGAAAAAAGAGAGAATCTATTTTTTAACAGAGGATATTGGTATTGTTAACTATTCACTATTTTCAAAGAAACTGTTTAAAATGTAAATAAAAAAGGAAGTTTTTAGAACTCATTGAACCAAATTTTTTTGCCTTTGAACTGTTTTTCGTATCTCTTATTTTTCTTGAATCTCGAAAGTTTTTAAGACAGTATTTTTAATTTTGCAGAATTTAGTCAAAGTTTTAGAAAAAATTCTGATCATTATAAAAAATATTTAAAAGTGTTGAAAAACTTCAATAATAATTAAAAATTTCAAGTTTCCAAAAAATGTAGAAGCTTTTTAAGCATATTGAAAGGTTTGAAAAGAATAAAAAATTTCTATTATGATTCCTAGGAAAATTGAAAATTATTTTTTATGTTCAAAAATTAATTTCAAGGAAATAGTTTCAAAGAGTTTAAAACAATTTTAAGGCGATTTTTTAATTTTGCAGGATTTATTACAAGTTTTAACTTTTCAAGCATTTTGCAAGGGTTTAAAAGAATAAACAAATGTATTAAGATTCCTGGAAAAATTGAAAAAGATATTTTGTTTTGAAAAATTAATTCGAAAAGAATATCTAAAAAGATTCCAAAACATTTCCAAATTTAAAACCAAATAATCTTGAATATTCTAAGGGAATTTTTTAATTTTTCAGGTTTTATTAAAAGTTTTAGAAACGAATTTTGAATACTATAAAATTTGAATATGCGAAGAAGTGTAGTACAAAATTTAGATTTTGAAATAAAATTTTGAAGCTTTTCAAGGATTTTTAATGGTTTCGAGCAAATAATTTTTTTGTAATACCTGGACAAATAAAGTGATTTCTTATTCTGAAAAAATAATTTTAGAAAAATGTTCAAAAAGATGTTAAAACAAATGTTTGTGTATAAATAACAAGTTGAGCAATTATTAATTTCTAACGACTTAACAGTTTTTAAATTGTCAATATTTCCATTTTTAATGTTTCGATCTTAAATTTATAAATTCATTCAATCATTCTTCAATTTAGAGCATTGAAAATGATAGCATGGATTTATATTTATTTAATATTTTAACTGTACAATTTATAAAAATGACCCATTTTTTAATTTGCAGTTAAATTGCATTTAATTAAAAATTGTGTAATTTAAAAGTTTTAAAAGTTCCCATTTTAAAGGTACTCACTATTGAGCGTTGTGACTGAAAAAATTTAATTTTTAATTTCAAAAGTTTAAAATTCTAGAGTTCTACTTTGAGTTTTTTAATTTGCATTCGATTTTATAAAACTTGAGATTGGATAATTTTTAAGTAAAATGAAAAAATTTCAATATGAAAATCTTCATAATAGGGAAAATTGAATACTTACGATTGAATCGATAATTTTAATATTAAGTGAACTGAAGTTAGACAATTTCAGGGTGTCTACGCACCTGGAAAACCTGAAAATATCAGGGAATTTTGTCAAATTCATGGACTGCAGAAAAGCATTAAAAAAATAATTAATTATGGTTTTATTGTTAATCATTTGTTCAGTTATTCGATGATAATAATTAATGTAATTAAAATGGAAATCGTCAGAGCACTTTTTTTAGGTTGCGTTGACACCCTGAAATTTTATTTTTAAACATTAAAAATCTAATTTTAAAGAATTAAACACGCAAAATGATGTCTGTTTTCAGAGCTGACAACACAAATCATTCCAACACGACTTTTGTTATGGGAGTCGAAGCTCTTGAAGAAGTCGTTGGAGGAGTAAGACTCCAACTTGGACCAAAGACGAATTTCTGGTCTAATGCGGCAGGTGCTGAAAGTCTTGGAAATGCAATTTGCGATCACCTTGCACCGACACCAAAAACGACAGTCGTCGAAATTGGATGTGGGATCGGGTTGATGGGTCTGATGATGGCAAATGTAAGTATAAAAAAACCTGGAAAAGCGGGAATTGTCAGGGGATTTTTATGTATACCTGGAAAAACCTGGAAATGTCAGGGATTTCTTTTTAAAGTTAGGGAACTTTTTCGCGATCGCGCTTGAATTTTTTTTCATTGCAATATAAATTTCAGTCACAATGATTCATTATTTGTCAAAGTAGTTTTATATTGGGGTATTTAACTATTTTGTTGAAAACTAGTTTTTTTTATATTTGAAGTTAATTCTTTTGAATGAAATTTAAATATTCTGTTTTTGGTTAAAAACTGATTGTGTTTAGTATAAAATTCAACTCTGCTGTGTAAACTGCATGTATTCTGCTGGAAATTTACAATTTTTTGCAGTATTTCCTCTCTCTTGACAGAAAAAGCTTTCATAGTTAAAAATCCAACTCATGTTGAAAAGTCGTTTTTTTTTTGTTTGAATTAAACTGTTTTTTGCTGAAAAATTAACTTTTTTGGTTGAAAAATTGTCTTTTGGGTAGAAATTAATTTTCTTTAATAAAAATCCATCTTTTTGGTTTAAAATTCAACTATTGTAGTTAACGATAATTTAAGTTAGTTAAAAATTCACCATATTTGTTTGAAAATTAATATTTTTTAGTTCAAAATTCAACTATTTAGTTGAAAATTCAACTACCGCGATTGAAGATTCATGATTTTAGTTAAAAATTGATATTTTTGGTGAGAAATCCAACTATTCCAGTTGATAATTCATCATTGTAGTTAAAAATTCATCAGTTTGGTTAAAAACTATTTTTTTCAAACTGAAAATGTAATATTCAATTTTTTGTTTAAAATTTATCTTTTTTAATTCAAAATCCAACTATTTGGTTGAAAATTGGACTATTTTAGTTCAAAATTTACCTATTAAAAAAATAATGTATTTTGTTGAAGAATCTTTTTTTTTTTATATGGAAAATTAATTAAGTTTGGTTGAAAATTGGCCTTTTCTGGTAGACAATTATTTGAACTGAAAATTTAAATATTCCATTTTTTGTTGAAAACTGATCCTTTTTTGTTCAAAATTCGACTATTTGATTGACAGTAGATCTATTTTAGTTGAAATTCAACTATTTGGTACTAAGACAAATTCAGGAAATGAATCTTATGTTTTCTGTATTACTTAATTATTTAATTAATCGATGGTGCTTATATATTTAAGAATATTTTGTAATATAAGTTTTTAACATTTTCTAAATGAAATATATTAATTATATCTTTAAAAATAAAAAAAAACATAATTTATTAAAAACGAGCAAAACTGTATACATATTCTGAGTTCATTATTTAAAAAATGAAAAATATTAAAATGGCTCCGTACTGTGAAAAATTATATCTGGAAAAAACTTGAGATACTTGAAAAAACCTGGAATTGTTCGGGAATTTTTTCCAGGATTTGAGTAGACACCCTATTATGAGAACCTAAAAATTATCCCTGAATTTTTAAAAAAGGATTAATAAAAGAAATACCAGGAGACTTAAAAGAAATTATTTCTAAATAATCTTGTAAATTCATCTTTTCAACATTAACTTGGTGGAATCTGATTTTACAGAAATGCCAGAAGATCATAGGCTTGGACTCACCAGCAGAAGTTGAAGAGGCGGAAATGATTTGTCAATTAAATAATATTAAAAACGCGTCTTTTGTGATGGGACAACCTACAGAAGTTATGGCTACGATTGCGAATGTGCTTACAAATTGCAGAGCTTCTGCTATCGTCAACACTAATTCATACATTGGCAGAGGTATGTTCTTCATTTTAGTTTTTTCTAATATCAGGGTGACCACTGGATCAAGAAACAGGAAAACCCGCGAAATTATTCTGAAAAAACCGTAACAATACGTAATAAAACTTCCTTAATGGCAAAAAAATTCTGTAAAAATATTCATCGAGTAAGAAAAGCCCAATATATAAAACTTTTGTTGCAGATTGCACACTCTTTCCTTCTTTTTTATAGAATTAATTTTTTCCTTTTTTCGAGAAAAGCTTTACCATTTTCCTCTTTTTTAGTAGAAAGTTACTTCTTTTTGTTTAAAAATTTAACTATTTTGTTGGAAAATTCCTCTTGGTAGGCGGAAATTCCACAATTTGTTTAAAAATTTAATTATTAGATTAAAAAGTACTTATTTTTGAAAATTAAACTGTTTTGTTATATATTCATCGTTTTGGATGGAAATTTTTCCCTTTTGGACTGAAAAATCATCTTTTATGGTAGAGTGGTTATCCTTTTTTGATAAAAATGGTGTTTTATGGGTAATAATTCAACTGCCTTCTAAAAAAATTTTTTCTTTTACTTGAAAATACATCCATTTTTTTAATATTCTACCATTTGTTTAAAATGATGTTTTTTCTTGAAAATTAGTCTTTTTGCTTTAAAAAATCTACTATTTGGTTAAAAATGTAAGTGGTTTAATTTTAACCTTTATTCGAAAATCCGACCATTTATTTGAAAATTCCGCTATTTGGCTAAGAATGAAACTATTTTATAAAAAAAAATTTTTTGTCGAAAATTAAAAGTTTTGTGAAAGTTCGTCCTCTTAAATTGAAAAATCCTCTTTTATGGCAGATGTTATCCTTTTTAGCTTAAGATTAAGCTTTCTTGGTTGAAAGTTAACTTTTTTGTTGGAAATTCAACTGTCTTCTAAAAAGTTCGTCTTTTTTATAGAAAGTCCAACTATTTGGTTGTAAAAAATCTGTTTTGTTGAAAATTAATTTATTTTTAACATTCAACTGTTTAGTGGAAAATGTTGGTATATTTGGAAGTATTTTTTAATTGAAAATTCTATTATATACTATTTCATTGAAAATCCACATATTTGGTTAAAAATCGATTTTTATTTTTGTAAAAAGTTATCTTTTTCTTTGCAAGTTATTCTTCTTGTTTAAAAATTTAAGTATTCCAATTTAAAATATATTATTTAAGTTGACAATTAATCTCTTAGGCTTGAAATAAAATTACTTGGTTAACTCTTTTCTTAAGAATTAATTTTTTTGATTCAAAATTTATCATTTTAGTTTAAAATTGATTTCTTTGGTTAAAATATGAGCTTTTGTATTGAAAACTTCTTTTTTATTTGTATAAAACGGCATTTTTCTGAAATTTTAACTATTGGTTGAAAAATTATCTTTTTTTAATTGAAAATACATATTTTTTGACTGAAATTAATCTTTTTGGTTGAAAATTCATCTAGTTGGTCAAAAGTTGAAAATGTAGCTAATTTTGTTGAAAGTTATTTTTTTGTTTCTTGAAAGTTATTTTTTTATGGAAATTAAAGTTTTAACGTAAATTTTAATTTATTCCAATTGAATATTACATAGTTTCAGTTAAAAACTCCTTTGTTTGGTGAACATTAATTTTTTACCTAAAAATTTAATGATTTAAATTTTGGTTAACATTTGATCTTTTTTAGTAAAAATTAATTTTGTTTGTTTGTTTAAAATTCAACTATTTCAGTTAAAGACTAATTGCTTTAGTTGCAAAGTCGTCTTTTTAGTTTGAAATTCAACTATTCCAGTTGAATTAGTGGAACATTGAACTATTTTCTTCAAAATCCTTTATTTTTTGTTGAAAATTAATTTTTATTCATTTATTTATATATTTAGATCATATATTTATGATATATTTATATTTATATATTCATTTATTTTGCAATTTTTTAGTCGGTTGTGTTACAGGTAGTTTGGAATGAATGTCATGAATGAAAATCAGTGTTTGCGTTTGGAGACAGATATGCATGTTACTTTTAGTTTACCGAGAAAATTGAAAAACTTGATCGGGAAATGACCGGGAATTTGAAATTGTCCGCCGAATCGCCACCCTCATACAACTTAATATCTGAATCTTAAACAAAATTTGACTCAGTAGTAATTTTATTCTTTTCAGGAGTCGAAGTCATGTCCAGCATTCGAAGAATAGCAAGCCTACGAAGATTGGTTCTAGTCACAACATTAACGAAACAATCAGTCCGTTCAATTCTGGAACTGACAAGGCCCGCATCTGGAAATTTGGGAAATCCCTTTATTCCCATAAGAGCTTGCGTCGTCGACACTTTACCAGCCGGCCCTCATTTCGAAGCTGTAATCCTCATGGAGCGAAGAGTGATGGAGAAAATCATTCCCTCACTGGATCTCCGACCGAAAAACCAAATTCCAAATCCAAACGCGAAAAATCAAGGAAAGGCCGCAAACAAAGCGGAGGAAAAACTTTACCCGCAGAAATTCGAACCCGTCAAAACTTCCCCTGCCTTTAAGAAAAACTTTGCTCCTCCCAATAGGAACAGCCTTGAAAATCTCCAAGAAAACAGGAACAAGTTTGCAGCAAAGCGAAGCCACTCTCCCGAAATTATTGAGGAAATACCCACGAAACAGCCCAAAAAGCCTGTCAACTTCAGTATCAAGCCAGATACTGCGAAACCAAAACCACCTTTACCGAAACAAAAAGCGTGGGATGATCCAACCACGAAAAGATCCTTCGATGATCCGCCAGCGAAGCCAAAGTCCTTTGATGATTTGCCACCCAGACAAAAACCCTGGGAAGAGTCACCGGTGAAACGTAAAACTTGGGAAGAAGCGCCGTCGAAGAAGAAACCCTGGGAAGATCAACCGTTGAAGGAGAACCCATGGGAGGAACCTACCCAGCGACACAAACCATGGGAGAAACCTCCACAGACAAAAACCTGGGAGACTCAAAAGAAGCCACAGTGGAAGGAAGAGGAGAGTCCAATGTTTAAAGTCAATCCGTTACACGAGAGAAAGTCTCGAGAGCCGCAAGATCTTCGCGAGAGGCTATCCGCCAATCGAGCAGAGTCTTCGACAAGTCGACCAGATCCCGCCTCGAAAATGAGCCTCTCAGCTGCCCAAAAAGTTAAAGAGTCACACCGACTAATGGCCCATGCGAAAGAGAAGATGAACGCTGGCTCGGCGCCCCTCGATGAAGACACTGCCAAGCAACTGGAAAATATGCTTGACAAAGTTCTCGAACAGACGACCAAGATTCACAATCAAGTTTCCGTCTGGGATCGAATCGCTCCGGCACCAGAAAACGACAAATCCGGATTGTCGGATGGGAATACCTCTGATGGTTACATTTTCGATGACCGCGGCCTGCTAGACAGAAAGCCTCGCAAGTTCCGCCCACCATCGCCTACTCCTGCAGGACCTAAGAAGTATTCCAACATTCCACCTTTGGAACCCAATCTCGTTATGCCTGCTGATTTTGCTTCAAGCAGCGCCGCCTCCGCAGCTAGCAAGTTCAACAAAAAGAAATACCGTGGACAGTATCGACAGCATCTGCTGGAAAAGATGAATAAGATGAAGGCCGAACTGGCACAGAAGCGGACAAAGTCTTACCCGGAGAGATCAGTCTCACCCTACAACAGATCCACATCACCTGGGATCTCGGCTTTGGGGAAAATTTCGCCGAAGAGGTCCGTCTCGCCGACGAGGTCGATTTCCCCGCGACGAAGAGAGGTATTTAGACGTTCACCTGCAAGATATTCGCCGGGAAGACCCACCTCTTCAGCCAGACATTCTCCTCGGCGTTCTCCCATCAGGCTTTCACCTGGAAGACACTCGCCCATCAGACTTTCGCCAGGAAGACATTCCCCGAGGCGATCTCCGTCGAGACACTCGCGCAGTTTCTATTCACCCCACGGTTCTTCTCGTCCGGATCCACGTCACGGATCTCTGAAACGATCGAGCTCTCCGAAACGGTCGTATTCTCCTATTGCTAGATCGATTTCGCCCACGAGAAGGGAAATTAGAAGAGTCCACTCGCCGCCACCAAGACATCATTCTCCGAGACGTTCACCTCTAAGACGACATTCGCCGAGAAGAGTCTCGCCTTACTCTCGAGTTTCTCCAAGAAGAGGATCTCCGCGGTACTTGTCGCCAACGCCGAGAGTATTATCTCCCAGAAGAGCTATGTCTCCAGTGCTGTTGAGACTTTCGCCTCCAAGACGCGCGAAGACGCCACCCAGGGCCACACCTCCAGCCAGGTATGACTAAGGACATTATTTTATATGGTCAAAAGCTGGCTTTGGATTCACTACAAAGGCCTCACAGACCGGTCCCTATGTTTTTTATTGTACCGTGTATTCAGTTAAGGGTTCATCTTTTTCAGTATAAATATTTCATCCTTCTGGGAAGAAATGCAACTGTTTTGTTGAAAATTAAACTATTTCCTAGAAAATGTACTTTTCCCTTAAAATTCCCATTTTTGTATTGAAAAGTCAATTGACATCTTTTTGGATAAAAATTCAACTCTTTTTTTTTTTGTTGAAAATTTGTCTTTTTGATTAAAAAATGCACCTGTTTTAGTAGAATTTTCATTTTTCTTGAACAAAAATCCAACTGTTTTGTTGAAAATTTTAAAAGGACCAGAAATCTTATGAAACCACGAAATGACGGTAAATTTATTTCTTGACCGGGAATTTTACCAATATTTTAGATGGAAAAAAACAGTAGAAGATTGATTTCAACAGTTTTTAAATACTCAGTTAAGTTGTTATCTGTTTCAATTATGATTTTGAAGACTTAAACAAATAACAAATAAAAACGTTTGAAATCGAAAATTTCGGATAAAAAAACCTTTTTAGATGATTAATAAGTGAATAATAATTGATTTTATAAAACGATTCGGAATCAGTTCAAAATTTCAGAATTTCCAGATTTTAACGTTAGAAATGAAACTTGTTTAAATTAGAAAGCCTTAATATTTTAACAAAGTTAAAAATTCGATTGACACTTTATAAACTATTTTCGATTTTTAAATAACTTCAAAATATTATATTCATAATTGAAGGCTTTTATTCAATTTAAAATATTGTTTTAGTATAAAATTTAGAATTTTTTAATTAACAAAAATAACAATTGAAACTGAAAAAAACTAAACTCTTAACGTTAAAATTTTAATTCTTCCTCGAAATCTTCTATTTAAAAAATTTTATTTGCAATTAAAATTGTTCAATTTTGATGTGTAATAAATATTTTACACCTATATTCCTAGATTCAAAATTAATTTAAAATTTGAACCATAGATTTTTGCAGATATTGAACAAAGAGTTTAGAAGCTTTTTAAGAATTATGAAAGGCTTCAAAAGAATAAAAAACTTTTTCTTAAGATTCTTAGGAAAATTGAGAATGACTTTTTTTGAAAAATTAATTTTAAGAGAATGTTTAAAAATGTTTGAATAGATTTTCAAAAATGTCAAAAATCAATCTGGAAGATTTTAAGGAAATATTTCTAATTTTTCAGGATGTACACAAAAATTAAGAAGAATTCGATTTATTTTAAAAGATATTTAGACGTTCTGAATTAATTTAAAACAACATGTAGATGTTTAAAGATTTTGAAATAAAATTTTGAAGGCTTTCAAGAATTTTTTACTATTTAAAATAAAAATAATTTAACTTTTAATTTAAAAAGTGTTCAGTTTATAACGAAAATGAAATCGTTCAATTTTTAATATTTCTAGTTTGAAATGGGTTAAAATGATTTGTAGCACAGTTTTTATTACTTCAAATGAGAAAATTTCGAATTTTTAAATTTAATTGCCCGTGAAAACTGTTTGTGGGCCGGGAAAACGCTGGTAATTTTGGTATGTGATCAAACTGGCCACCCTGAATTTGTGTTTCTAAAGATAAAATTATTTCCTGAATTTACCCGCAACACCCCGCTCTAAACACAGCATAATATATCAATTTCGATCGCATAAAAATGTTTTCATTATCTAAAAATTGTTTCTCTAGGTATGAAGACGAGTGGGACATTCCAACCAGAGGAGCCGTGGAGGACAAAAGCTGGAAGCGACCTGAGGAGCGTTGGGAAGAAGAAAGGAAGAGATCTTCCTGGGAGTCGCCGACAAGAGCGCTTGCAAGGGAAGTTGAACGCGAGAGGGAAAGAGAACGAGAACGGGAAAGAGAGCGAGAGCGTGAAAGAGAACGCGAGCGGGAAAGAGAGCGTGAACGCGAACGCGAAAGAGAGCGAGAACGAGAACTCGAGAGAGAACGCTACATAAAAGAAACGAAGGAGAGTTGGTATGCAAAAGAGAGCAAACCTCCGATAGATTATTCCCCACCGAAAGGAAGCTGGTCGACAGCTCCTGCGGGCTTGAGCACCGACTCCTGGAACATAAGACCCAAGGAAACGACAAAGCCTTCCTGGATGGAGAAGGCAAGATGGGATGGGAAGAAGGATCCGGTAAAGGACGAGTGGAACGATTTGCCAGAGGATGCGAGAGATCCCTGGGCCGAGGACGGAGGTGCTGATGATGGTAGCAAGGAAATCATGGCCAAATTTAATCCACCGAGTTGGGAAAGGGAAATGGAGAGGCAGAGGGAAACGCCGAAACCGGAAAGTTGGCCATCTGCACATCCGGGACATCCATCCATGTCACATATAATGATGGGACATGGAGTTCCACATCCGGTTCCCCAACCTGTGCCACATCCCTCGACAGTTGGACACCCGGGCGGACCTCATCCGATGGCCGGTAAATCCCAGTGGGCGCAGCCGGCTGCTCCTCCGGAATCGAGAATGCCCTGGACACCGTTGAATGAAATCATGAAGAGAATGCAGGGCAGCTCTTGGCCCGCTGAGCAGCCGGTTCTCAATCCGTACCATCAGGTACCGGAGATGTATCCACCGAGACCGGGATATCCGAATCCAAATATGTATCCGGATAGGCACTAGAGGTTTGGTTATGTTTGTTGATTTTCATGGGAGAATACGCATGCGAAAAAGGTTGAAATTATGAGAATAAGAGAGTGAAATTTTGGGGATACTACTGTTGATGGTTGAAAGGCAAAAACAATGTTCCGCGATTTGAAATTCGCGCCCAATTTCCCAAGGCCACACTTAGACATAACCTCTAACTTTGACCTCATTTTTGCGCGAATTTTACATTTTCTTGACTTGTATTTTCATACTGACTGTATTTCAAAAATACAAAAGCAACATGCCGCGATGTGAAATTCGCGCTTGAAATTTCAAGGCCATACTTTTAAAATATATTTTTAAGTTTAATATGAATTTTCTGTGTGAACTTACCGTTTTGAAGGAAAAAACCCTCTAAAACATAATGCCTGGTATTCGGAAAAATGTTTCGTGAAACGAGTAATGTATAATTTGGAAAATAAAAACGAGTAGGGAAAGTTTTTTTCGATAAATTTGAACGTTAATTTTTAATTGGACCTTGTTAGAAGATGCCTTACTTTTAATTTAAGCACTTCACTATCTAGAAATATGTGAATAAGTATAATGTTATTATTGTTCCGAAATTCTTCTCTATATTTTTACTTCGATCGCACGTGTATTCAATGCAAAATTATTTGTAAAATTATGGAAGCGTTTCGTGATTTCAAACTCTCGAAAACTTGTCAATTTTAAAAGCTCTTTTTTTTTGTCTCCGCGTTTTTTACGATCTGAGTAAGTAAGAGAGAAAGAAGAGATTGAGCCAAATGAAAAAGAAACTAAAGTTAAAAATTAACAATGAAAAGGATCATAATTTTCATTTGAAAAACTGATGAACAGACAAATAAAGCTAAATAATTTATTGGCTCTATATTATGATAATAATTACATTTTTGATGCTATTGCTGTTGAGAAAAGGAGGCTGTGTTTTGGATTTAAAGCGGCTTGATCTTTTATATTAAAATGGGAGGGAGAGCGGTAAAAACAGCCTTATTAACAAACGTGTAATGTTTTCTTACAGGAAAAACACATGGAGTTTGTAATTACTTGTGGAATATGACTCGCTTGATTTACCACGTACAATGCACGATTTTTTTCAGTGCATTTTGAAAAAACCGAAAGACTTGGGTGATTCCAAGTTGTTGGGAGAGAAGAGAAAAATTGCATTATTCATTGCGATGCACGTTTAAATACGTAGATCATAGAGTATAATAAGTGAAATATTTGAGGATGAAATTATTTTCATGATTTGTATTTTTTGTTTAAAAATATGTTATATTTAAGGTATTAGCATATGTTCTGGATTTCATAACCCAATGCCCCAACATTTTTCGATGCAGGTTTTTGCATTAAAAAATTATAATTAGAGTTATCGTAGCGTAAGTCGAATATGTAATTTTTGTTACCTGTCGTATATAATAAATAATACATATGAATCCAATATACGCTTGCTTTCTGTTTTATTTTCACAAAAATTTGTTACCATTCGCTGTAAAAAGTGCATTATTAAAATATTACATATGTTTTATTTCAGTGATTTTTATTGGAATTTAGTGTTTCCTGAAGTAGAATTTGAATATAGTAATAGAGTGGCCAGATTTAGTATTTTGAACAATTTAAGGTTATGTTACCTAGCTGGATTTCAATTGTACCAAATTTTTGATCATATCTTTCGATTTTCGGTGATTTTAATTTGTGATGTTTTTGTTCAGAACTTAAAATTTGATTTAAAAGAATTTTTTTGAAGAATTTTGGCTAACATTGTCATTTTACATCATAAATTGGAATTGGTATTTTTAAACAGATATAATTATAATTTGAACTCAGATTTTAATTTTTTCATACATTTGGGTGTTTTTGTCTAAAACGTGTGTCTTTAATAAAATATATTTTTAAATACCCTAAAATGTTTCAAATTCTTTCAAATCTGTAGAAATTTTTGTAAGGTCTTGAAAATTCTTTAGAATCATTAAAAATACCCTGAAATGTTTTAAATTTTTTAAATTTAGTCAAATCTATTGGAAATTAATTGGAATGATTTTTAATATCCTAAAAATCCTTTTTTAATTTTTTTAATATTTTGAAAATTTCTTGTAATTTTTAGGAAAAAGGTTCACAATTTTTAAATAATTTTTGGTTCAGTTAACGTGTTTTACCGAAAATTGTTGAAACAAAAATAATTGAATTTTAAAGAAGATTTATAATTTTGAATAATTTTTTGATATGTTAATATGTTTCGTCGAAAATTATTTTTTTTTTACTTTAAAAGATTATTAGATTTTAGAATAGTCACAATTTGTTTACAATTTTAAGTTATCTTAGCATTTTATGCAGGTAATCTATATTTTTAATAAAATCATTAGATTGCAAAGAAAAAAATATTTTTTCAGAAATAAAGGTAAGTTTTGCGTATTTCACCGGAAATCAGTACAGATTTAAAAGAATAGTGGTAATTTTTGTACAATTTCAGGTTATGCTAAATTTTTAACGGGAAATCGGTGATTTAAAAAAAAATTAGACTTCAAAAATAAAATTTACAATTTTGAACAATTTTAATATGAAATTAAGGTATTATTTTCTATCACAGTTATAAAAATGTGGCTGCTTTTCATTTCTATTATTTTAGGCAATAGATATAATATAAAATACAAAAATTAATAATTTGTAAATACTTACAAGATGTTAATTTAAGAATGTTTCAAGCGAAAATACAGTTATCGAATTTTTTAGTGAATTTAATTATTTTTTATTCGAAAATGTTCTAAAATAATACAGAACATTTCAAACTTAAATTTAAAAAATCATCGTTTTTTAAAATGTAATATCTGTAAATTGTGCCTTTTTTAATTGAGAATTTGATAAAATAATTCATTTACAATTCAAAAGTATTTTTTATAGTGTTAACAGTTAAAGGATTTGAAACTAAAAAGTTAAAAATGGTGTTGTTTAAAATAAAAATAGATAAAAATGAAACCATCTGAAATTTTGATTCCTTAGTAATTAAATCATTTTCCTTCATTTTTAATGGTTATTATTTTAAAGTTCAGAATTTTCATGTTGAACGCTAAATTTTTTATTTGTTTTCAGTTTTAAATAAATTTCTGTTCAAGTTTCAACGTTCGGGAGTAGAATTTTGGTATTTTCGAATCATTTTTAATTATTTTTTAATCTAATAATTTAAAGCTCTAGTGTTTGAACATTCAATTTAGTTTTTAATTTTTCAGAATTTAATCGCTTCGAGTTGAAAATTATTCAAATTTAAAAGTTTTCAATTTTAAATTAATCAGTTTTTAAAGCTTTTAATTTGAAATAAGACTTACAATTTTATTTCTTATGAATTTTAAATGACCGAGTTTCAAAATTTTAATCTGAAAATATATTTTAATTTTTACAGTTTTGATATAGTCCTATTTTCAAAC
Source organism: Druon quercuslanigerum (assembly GCA_010014905.2). Classification (NCBI taxonomy): domain Eukaryota; kingdom Metazoa; phylum Arthropoda; class Insecta; order Hymenoptera; family Cynipidae; genus Druon; species Druon quercuslanigerum. The sequence continues at coordinate 17,178 of JAAAKG020080641.1, read as the reverse complement.
TTTTAATATGAAATAATTCAATTTTGATACTCTTCAAATAAAATTAAAATTTTTTTATTTGGTGTGAGAAATTATAAATTTTTGTCTCCTTTTTAATAAAATTTTTCTATTTTCAAGATTTTAGTCAGTTTTAAATTATCCTATTCTAAAGACTTATTTTGAAATGATATAATATCCCTTTAGATCCCATTCTAAACATTGTCAATTTTTCAAAATTTTACCTAATCGAAATTCTAGGTTTGGATTGGTAAGTTTTCAATTCACACTTGTTTATTAACTATTTCTTTAAAAATGTTTTTAAATAATGATGATAATTAAATTTTACCTAATGTTTTTAACTTTAATGTTTATTTAGAAATTTATTTAATAAAATGCACTTTTAAGTTGTTCATATTTTTAATTTCAGGCAATAATAATTATGATATTTATACCTAATTTACGTAGAATAAATTTTCAAATTACACATTTAAAAAAAGTTAATTTTGTAGTTTAAATACGATCGCAAGTCAGTTAAAATGGCACAAATGATTATTTTTAATTAAATTCTAATAATAATTATAATCAGTAAAAATATCCAAAATTACAATTTTTTAATTAATTTTCTTTAATGAAAAAATAGAAAATATGTTTAAACTAAATATAATTGAGTGAATTAGAAAATACATTGTTATAAACGCAATAAATTTTAAATAATTGCTGGGATTGTTTTTCATAGTCAGAAAATACGCGTCGTCTGCTATTGGGGGCCGCAAAGCTCAATGTGTTGAGTTGTTGATCTTTACATCAATTTGGCGATTATTCTACAATAAACACTAATTACTAATATTTTACACCATTTCAAGTGTAGATATAAAAGAAATAAAATTTATATGATAAACTAATTGAATAATCAAAGTGGGAATATGTTTCTATCAAAGGTAATTTCGAAAACGAATACTTTGAGGTTAGGAAATAAGTCATAATTAATTTTACTATTTTTACGCATCTAATAATTTTTATATCTTCAACAGACTCCGCTTGTTTTAAATAATATTATCTCTGGGCCAGTTCGTGAAATTGGATTGAGCAGATTATTAACATGCAGATTTATGTCAGATTATGCACTTTCCACAGAGCAGGTAAGTCAACATTTTATTCTTGATTTAAACGTTGTTATAACAATTGTTCAATTGTAGCTTTCAATTGTAAAATTGCCTTAAGATTTAAATATTTCACAATCGTACAAAAATCAGGCTTCCATTATTTTAGGTTTAAAATTGTTTTAAAGTCCAGAGACTTTGTGTTTAAAACATTTGCAGTAACTTTTTAAAATATTTTTAAAAACGTCTTAAATTTTTCACTGTTAGCCCTTTTACGTATAATTTTAAAAATTTGGATTGATTTTTATTTTTCAACGTTCAAACAGCCTTTAATTTGGAGCCCTTACCAATTATATTGTTTTATTTCTAAGTAATTTGAATTTAAATGCCTTTTACAGAGTTATACTTTGATTAATGATATTTTAAGTATTTGGAAAGATTTTGGTTTCAAATTTTTCCAAAATTATTTTTGGGTATCATAATTTTATTTTTTCTCTTCTTTAATTGACAAAAACTTGCCTGAAGAAATATTTTTTATTTTCTTTGGCAGTGTGTTAACGATTTAAGATTTTCCGTAGTTACGGGTAAGTGTTGTTTTCAATTTTTGTCATGTATAAGAGTATTAATTAGATTTAAAAATTTGAATTTGGAATGAATGTTCAGTTAAATTGAACCTATTTGAAATTGTGAGTTCTAAATTCATTTAAACGTCATTCGTTTGTGTAAATGCATTTATAAATTTTACGTACCAATTTTTTTCATTCATAGTTTTATTGCAAGAGAAATGTGGATTAACCTCGCCAAATAACCTAAAACTTTTGATAGATTTTCGTATTTCACAATGAAAAAGTAAAAAAAAAATACAGGGTGTCCAGTCAAAATTTTAAAACTTTTATATACCTGGAAAAACCTTTAAATGTCGGAAAATTTGTTTAAGTTAGGGAATTTTGTCGAATTTCCTCACTATTTTTTTGAGACTTTTTTTTTAATTAATTTTTTGACTGGAAATTTAACTAAATTATTTTTGGAAAATTCATAATTTTTAGTTCACAATTTAAGTATAGCTGTTAGAAAGTTAATATTCTCGGTTGAAAACTCAACACTTTGTTTCCAATTTGTTCCCTCTCTTGACTGTTATCTCTTGAAAAGCTATCTTTTTTGGAAGTTATCATTTATTTTGTTGAAAAATAGTTTTTTATTTTACGCAGAATTAATTTTCTTTACTGAAAATGTAACTATTCTAGTTAAAGCTTGAACTATTTTCTTAGAATTTTTTAATTTTGTTAAAAAAGTATTATTTTTTCAACTGAAAATGTAACTATTCCAATTTTAACAATTATTTTTTTGGTTGAAAAGTTATCTTTTTTAGTTGACAAATCGTCCTTTTAGTGTAAAATTGATTTAATGATTATTTTTTTGAAAATTAGTAGTTTCTTATCGACAATTATATATATTTTTAAACTGAAAATGATAATATACTAAATAATATAAATGAATATTTCAACGCTTCAGTTAAAAATTAATCTCGTTCGTTGAGCGTTTAATTTCTTTGACTGATAATTCGACTTTTCTATTTTTTGTTAAAAATTCATCTTTATTAGTTGGAAATTCCAATAATTGGTAGCAAATTGGTATTTTTTAATTGGAACTTTATATATTTTCTAGAAAAATCGTATTGTTTGATAAAAAGTTAATCTTCTTGTTTGAAAATGTATTTCTGTTAAATATTCATAATTTTAGTTGAAAAATAATCTTTTTGTTGAAAATAAGACTTCTTGTTTGAAATTTAAACTCTTTTGTTTAAAAATCATCTTTTTAAAAACTGATTATTTTGTTGTTGAAGATTCAAATATTCGGTTGAAAATTGATATTTTTAAAAAAATGCAAGTGTTCCGTTGAGAATTCAGAACTCTTCTTGAAAAATCCTCTTTTTTGGTAGGAAATTAATCTTTTTGTTTGAAATTCATCTTTTTACCTAAATATATTCTGAATTTCAAGTAGAAGGTAAAATAAACATTGATTTGAATTTTTCAAATTCATGGACTTTAGAGACAAATTTAACAAATGATTATATATGTTTTTAGTATTATTTAGTTATTTAATTAATAGATTATACTAATTTCTAAATTAAACATATTAATTGAATCGCTAAAAACTGAAAAAAAACATTATTTATAATAAATTTGCGAAACTGTATACACATTCCAAGCCTGAATTTTTAATTATCCTATCATCAATTATGAAAAAAAAAAATAAAAATCTAAAATTCAAAAGCATAGAATATTTAAGGAAAATATAATATCTTATCTCATTCCTGCAAAAAATCCAACAAAATATGCTTTCTGTAGGAAAATGCAACTTAAAAGACCAGATGGCACAATTCCGAATTGAAGCTGCCTCTAATAGCTGCTTAATTTTATTTTAAAATAATTAAAGTAATAATAAATTAAATTATAAAGATAATTATAAATTATTTTATTTAAAAATAATGAGAGAGAATCTTTATGTTGTAATAAAGAAGTTAATAACTAATTTCTTTTTAATTTAAATTTTTCTCTCTACCACAATATCCCCGTCATCACACTTACCCTTATCAATGTAGCTTAAAAACTTTAAATACTTAACTTTACAAATTCTAAATAGGCCGATCCAGACAAATTGTACAAAAAGATAGAATTGGAACTTAGGGGCAATGATAAGGCAGTTTTGAAAAGTTACGGCGAATTTGCAGACATGACAGCGAATCACTTGGGAATTACTACTACCAGAAAGTAAAATTTTACATTTATTATATCCTTAAATTCTTGTATCAATGATTCAAAATTCCGAATAATTAAATTACTTTTATTTAATTTAACAGTGAAGCGCCCAGGAAACCTATCTTCGACAGATTGACTTTACTTAAATCAAAACACAATCACAAAAAACATCGAGTTCAGTATGAAATGAGAACTTATTTTAGATTCATTGACTTCACAAGACTAACTGGTTCCACTGCTGATACTCTTCTTGAATATCTGCAGAGGAACTTACCTGAAGGTGTCGCAATGAAAGTGACGAAGGTTTGTGTGGAAAGGAATATGTATTTTTCATTTCTTTCTGAACCTAATAAATTCGTAGTAAGATCTTTTTATATTTTTTATTACAGACTGAAATAAGAAGATTACCAACAACAGTGAGTGAACCGCCGATTCAAGAAGCTCCTGCAGAAGCGTAATGGAATAATTATGGTAGATATAGAACTTTTATGTACACATGGTAAATAAATTTTGAATTTTTCATTGGAATTTTTAATTCTTTTTTATTTTGTGCCTTTGGGAGTTATCAATTTTGAAAATCCCCTAGCGTCTGCATAAGAAGCGTTCGCATTTATCTAAACATTTGATCAGGGGAGTGGAAAACAGCGCGCAAAACCAAAACAGAGCATTTAAAAGAATTAAAAGCGTTTATTGTTTAAACAAATATGTATTATAATAGCTACATATATTTTCACAAACATTCTAGAGTTAAATAAACATATAATTTTTTTAATTACAGAGTTGCTTGCAGATCAGGTATTTCCAGAAAGTCAGGGAAAACCTGATAAAGTTAGGGAAATTTCGAAAAACTAAAGTTGAAGTTAATTTAATTATTATTTTTAAAAATGACAATTATTTCGTTGAAAATTGAATACTTTTTGCTGAGGATTCAAAATATTTTATTGAAAATTCATCTTTTATGGTTGAATTCAAATATTAAATCACGTTTTTCGTTGAAACTTCATCATTTTTTATTGAAAATTCAACTAATAAGTTGGACGTGAAACTGCTTTGTTAAAATTCATTTATTTTGGTTGATAATTTTTCATTTTAGTTAGCAATCCTTTTTTTCTGTTAAAAATTTAATTATTTTGTTGAAAATTATATTTTCTACTTGAAAATGAAATGAAAATTACTGTACGGTATTGGAAATTCGAATTTGTGGGTGAATATTTAAGATTTTTGGTGACTAATTAGTCTTTTTGGTTAAAAATTAGTTCATTTAGGCAGAAAATTCATCTAATTGGTTTAAAATTCGTTTTTTCATGTTAAGAATTAATTTTATAACTGTAAATGTAACTTTTCAATTTTTTGTCGAAAATTTATCTTTTCGGGTCGAAGTTTAATATTCTTTTGGTTTAAAATTTATCTGTTTTAGGTGAAAATTGAGCTATTTGTTGAACATCCGTCTTTTTTGGTAGAAGAGTAATCTCATTAGTTGAAACTTCGTATTTTTGGTTAAAAATTAATTTCTGTGGTGAAAATGGAACTATTTTGTTGAAAATTCGTTTCTTTTTTGGTTAGAAAAATTTTTTTTCGTTGAATATTTATCTTTTAGTAGAAATTTTACTTTTAACAATTCCATTTTTTGTAAAAAAAACTTACCTATTTTCATAGAAATTTAATCTTTTTCGTTACAAAATGTTCTGTTTTGTAGAAAATTGAACTATTCTATTTTTTTTAGGAATTCATTACTTTCGTTGAAAAAAATATTTAGTTAAAAATTCTTTTTGTTTTTATAGAAAATTCATCTTTTGGGTTGAAAATTCCACTATTTAGTTTAGAACTCATCTTTTTTTGAAAATTCATTACTGTGATTAAAAATTAATTTCTTTGGCTGAAAAATCATTTCTTTTTAGTTGAAAAATAATTTTTTTAACTGAAGATGTAACTATTCCATTTTTGATTCAAAATTTATATTTTTAGTTGAAAAAAATTAATTTTTCTGAAAACTTGTTTTTTTATTTCACTTTTCTAACTGTCAATTAAACTGTTCTAGTTCTGGTTTGTAAATTTATTCTTCTTAGTTGCAATTTTTTATATTTTATTGAAAGTGTATCTTCTATGGTAGAAAATTCATATTTTGGATTAAAAATTGAATTATTTCGTTAAGAATTGTTTTTTTTTTGTTGAAAATTGATTGTTTTAACTCCAAATGTATTTTTTTTATTTTTAGTTAAAAATTCATTTATTTTTTATAAAAAATCATTATTTTGTTGCAAGTTCGTTTTTTTTGTTGAAAATTTATTTCTCAAACATTTTAACTATTATAATTTTTGTTGAAAATTTATGTTTTTTAGATGAAAACTCATATATTTTTTGAAAATGAGTATTATTTTGGTAAAAAAATAATTTTATTGTTTGAAAAAAACATGTTTAACTGTAAGTTTCAAAACAATCGAAATGCACTTCTTTGACATTTTAGCGCAATTGATTTTATAAAATACCGAATTTATATTTTCATAACAAATTAAAAATATTAAAATAAAATAAACACTTTACAGAATTTCAATTTAAAGATAATTAATAATGTCAAAAAAAATAATGTCAAACAGATATTAACTTTTGGAAAAAGTTGTATCTGAAATTTAAATTTCGCGGTCAATGTAGCTAACCTGAGGTCGGAGACAACAAAGACACTAGATCTAGTGCCTTTTCAGGGATTATGTTCGTCAATGTTGGCCATGCTGCCTAGAACCGTCTTTCTGTTTTTGATCGCTTTTTTGACCGAGGTAAGTGTCAATTTGTACGTTTTTTCCACTTTAGTATTACAAAAATTAGAAGTATTTATTAAAATAATTAAAATTATAGTTTAGTATTATATGCTGTGTAAGTGTTTTACGGAAAATTTAATATAATTAAGCTTGAAAGTAGGTTTTAAAGCCACGTGTCTGCAATCCGACTAACATAACCTGAAATTGATTTGAAGTTTGCCAAATATATTTTATTTACTGATAATTTAGGTCAGTAATTCACTTTGTATGTTAATATATCTATTTTTATTAGTGATAAGCAAAACATTATTTCTCGATAACTATTTGGATACTGGGATGATCCCAGAATTGGTTCTACGCGAGTCCGATTTTAGTCAGATAAAGACCCTAGTTAGTGATCTAGTGATATTTACCATGATTGTTTAAAATTTGGTTAAAGTTTCGATTTAATTATTATCCTATTGTTGTATTTTTTTCTATTTATTACTGCGAATTTGATTGTTTTTTATTACTGGGTATACAGAGAATAAGTAAATTATATTTACTTTTTTTATATTTAATTCGCATTTCGCCGGATTCTAAAATTTCTTATTATTTTCTTGTACACAAAGTCTAGACAATTGAGGATAAAATAGAAACAAAAATTGCTAATTTTAAGATAATTTTATAATTTAAATGCTTTTTTCGTTGATTTAAAAATATCTTTTCTGTTTTTAAATCAATGTTCCTATTTTGTGAGAGGTTGGGGGAGGGAGGAGAGGATAAAACTTTAAAGTCTTCGAATTTTAAAATGATTCAGTATTTTTTTAAATATTGCGATTTCTGTATTTGAAATTTAATGCGTTTAAACCAATTTCAATTTCGCAAGCAAAAAAATTACAGCAGAATTTCAAATATCAAATTTTGCAATTTGATATTTTGCGTTCTTTAGTAGAATTTTTCCGCGAGTTTCGATTAATTTCAGGGTGGCTACGGGTCAGTGAATATTCGATAAATAAAATTGATATTTTTTAATTTTAAATTTAACTATTAAGGTTTCACTAATATCCGGTTGAAAATTCGTATTTTTGGTAGAAATGCAATCTTCGTTAAAGTACCACTTTATTTGGTTGAATTCAAAATTTTTGATTTAAAGTGAAATTATTTTGTGGTTGAAAAATCAGCAATTACATTTTTCGCTGAGAAGTGATCTTTTTTGTTTAAATAATCATCTTTTTGGTTGAATATTTATCTCCTTGATTGAAAATATTACAATTATGTTACAAATTTATCTACTTTAGAGTAAAATTCCACTATTTTGTTGAAAATTCGTCTTCTTTTGGTAAAAAAGCAATTTCATTAGTTGAAAATTTATTTTTGCTGAAAATTCCACAATTTTTAAAAAAAGTCATTCTTTTTAGTAGAATATTAATTTTTGTAATTAAAAATTTAACTATTATGATAGAAAAATATACATTTTTGGTTGAAAGACAACTTTTTCGTCGAAAATTTAACATTTTGGTTGACACTTTTATGGTTGAAATATTAGCTGTTAAATTTTCGTTGGGAATCTTTTTTTTTATTGAAAATTCATTGCTTTGTGTTACAAAATTTGTTTCAATTTATTGTTTTTGCTGAAAGTTGATCTTTTTTATTTGAAAATTCACCATTAGGATGAAAATTCGTTTTTACAACAGTTTTTTTTTTTATAATTCTAGTTTTTAGTTAAATATCAGTCTTTTTGGTAGAAGTGTCATCATCTGACTGAAAATTAATTTCATCTGATTGAAAATTAATTTGTTTAATTGAAAATTTAAATGTTCTATTTTACGTTAAAAATGTATCTTTTGAAGTTAAATATTCAAATATTTGTTGCAAACTTCATGTATTTTGTTGAAAATTGGTATTTTTTGAAAGAAAAGTAATGTTATTAGTTAAAAATTCGTGTTATTTGTGGTAGAAAATTCAACAATTCTATTTTTGGTTGAATATTTATCGTTTTTTGTTGAAAATCATTTTTTTTTTTTTTTGAAATTTAACTGTTTCATTAAAAATACATTTTCTAGAATGAGGAAACAAAATTTTATTTTCAAATTAATTTCTTTGGTTAAAAATTCGTTGTTTTTTTGGCTAGAGAATTCAAACTTTTTTTATGGACATTTTTTAAAAACCTCTTAGGGGTGAATATTTTTTTTAATCCGAAAGAAAAATGTATAAACATCAGGAAAACTAAAAAATCGGTCAGGGATAGTCAGGGAATTTCGAAATTGGGATTTTGTAGTAACCCTGTATTTGAACTCTTTCTCTAAATTCATAATCGCTTTTAATTCCTAAGTAAGCTTTGAATTCCTAAATACAATTATAGTATTTAAAGCCTGATAGCTCTAAATTCAGGAACAACATTCTAATGAGCTTTTTTCTCCTTTTCCAGAAACAGTAACGTCCAAATGACGAACTCAAAGGGATACCGTCGCGGAACAAGAGACTTGTTCTCCCGCAAGTTCCGTAAACATGGAACCATTCCACTTTCGACCTACATGAAGGTCTACAAAATTGGAGACATGGTCGACATCAAGCAGAACTCTGCCATCCAGAAAGGCTTGCCCTACAAAGTTTACTACGGCAAGACGGGCCGCGTCTTCAACGTGACTCCCCATGCTCTTGGAGTTGTCGTAAACAAGCGCGTACGAGGCAAAATTCTACCAAAGAGGATCAGTGTTCGAGTTGAACATGTGAATCACTCCAAGTGCCGAGAAGACTTCCTGAGGCGAGTGAAGGAAAACGAGCGTCTGAGGAAGGAAGCCAAGAACAAGAATGTCCAGGTACAACTGAAAAGACAACCTGTTCAACCCCGTGGAGCTCACATCGTCTCCGGAAAGGTCGAACCTCAACTTCTTGCACCTATTCCTTACGAGTTTGTTGCTTAAACGTCAAATAAAGTCTTTCTATTATATTTACGAAATCTCTTTCATTTTGAGGGAAAAAAACCTTGACTAGTAGAAATTATAGGGTGTCTACCCTACCTGAACAACCTGGAAGTGTCAGGAGTTTGTATTAACTTTTGAAATGTCAGTAAATTTTTTCAAGAGCGTGCTTCATTTTTTTTTAAATTGAAATATTAAATTGAATGACAATGATTCTTCATTTGTGAAAGTAGCTTTATATAAGTGTATTTCACTATTCTGTTGAAAATTGGTTCTTTTTGGTTGAATTTTATTGTTTTTGTATTACAAATTTAAGTCTTTCTTGGTCGAAATATTAACAAATACATTCTTTTGTTCCGAATTCATACTTTTTTTTAATAAAGATTTAATTACTTGGTTGAGAGTTACTCTTTTGTTAAAAATGAACGTTTTCTTATTAATTTATATATTATATTAATTTTTACACTAAAAAATTGAGTATTATAGTTGCAACTTAAGTACTTTGTTGAAAATTAATTTTTTCACTGAAAGTATAACTATTCAATATTTGCTTGAAAAATTATCTTTTTTAGTTGAAAATTTTGACTTTTTTGTAGAAATTAGTCTTCTGGGTTGACAATTAATCTTCTTGCTGGAAATTTAATGATTCTAGTTAAAGACTTATTATTTTAGATAAAGTTTTTTTCAACTTTAACTGTTGCAGTTGAAGATTCATAATTTTAGTTCAATATTCGTCCCTTTGGTTGAAAATGAATTTACTAACTGAAAATTTAACTATTCAATTGTTTTCATTTTTGATTAAAACTTAATATTTTTTAGTTTGAAACTAAACTATTTTGTTGAAAATTTGTCATTTTGTATTTGATAATGAAAATATTCAATTAAAAAATTATCTTTTTGGTTGAAAGTAAGATTTAAAGTAAGTAAGTTTCAATTTTTGGTTAAAACTTGATCTTTTTTAGTTTGAAACTCAACTGTTTTGTTGAAAATTTGTCATTTTGTATTTGATAATGCGAATATTAAATTGAAAAGTCATCGTTTTTGTTTGAAAATAAGATTACTTGATTCCAAATTTAATTCTATTTTCAAAAATGTATTTTTTTTAATTCATATATTCCGGATGAAGGTTCACCATTTTACTTGGGAAATCGTTCCTTTGATTGAAAATTAATTTTCTAAATGAAAATTTAACTATTCGATTGTTTCCATTTTTAGCTAAAACTGGATCTTTTTTAGTTTGAAACTCAGCTATTTTGTTGAAAATTTGTCATTTTGTATTTGATAATGCGAATATTAAATTGAAAAATCATCTTTTTGGTTGAAAATAAGATTACTTTATTCCAAATTGATTTTTTTTAAAAATATATCTTTTTTTTTTTAATCTATCTGTTCCAGATGAAGATTCATCATTTTAGTTGGAAAATCGACCCTTTGGTTGAAAATTAATTTTCTAACTGAAAATTTAACTATTCAGTTGTTTTCATTTTTGATTAAAACTTGATATTTTTTAGTTTAAAACTCAACTCTTTTGTTGAAAATTTCTCTTTTTGTACTTAATATTGCTAATGTTTGGTTAAAAAACAGTATTTTTTTTGTTAAAAATTCATGTTTTTTGAAAAATCGTCTTTCTTAGTAGAAAATTAATCTTCCTATTTCAAAATTATTCGTCTTGTTTGAAAATTCAAGGACCGCAGTTGAATATTCATTATTTTAGTTGAAAATTTATATTTTTAGTTGAAAGTAAAACTACTTTGTTAAAAGTTAAATTGATTTTTTTAAATTATCTTTTAGGTAGAAAATGATCTTTTTGGTTAAAAAATTCAAGTATTTGGTTAAAAATTTCTTGAAAATACAAGTTTTCACTTGAAATCTGAGGAATTTTAGAGGCCTGAATTGAATTTAATAAAATGACTACATTTTTTAAACTAAAAATACACTGCATTTTAGGTAGAAGTAGATAAAACAAATTTTTGTTTAAATTATTCAAATTTATCGACATTGTAGACAAATTCAAGAAATGATTAATTATGCTTTTAGTGTTATTGAATTAATCTATCGTGCTAAAATATTTAAAAATATCTTTCACAACACCCAGCCTGAAATTTCGACTTTCGACGCCTGTAGATCGCTTCGAAAGTGACCAATTTCAGACCTGTTTGCTTCCTTCGCGCTATTTCATCATTTTACCTCCCTAGAGAAGAAAGCGAATTTGAGTTCTAAATTGCGTAAATTTCCACAAATTTCATAAGTCTTATAAAATACCATAAGTTTCTATAAATGTAATAAATCATTAAGTGTGTTAAAAATACACTTATGCTTCATATTTTTGATTGCATGTCTTTCTATGGCCTGGCGACTTTAGTTAGCCATCCAGTTATGTAACTAATTCATTGCCCTTATTGTAAGTAAAAGCCTAATTTTCAGCCCGGTTGTTGTGAAAAATATAGTACGTGACAAGGGGAGAAAGCCAGCGATTTTCGACGAGTGGGAAAGGTTGCCGCACGAGCGAAGCGAGGGCGGCATACACACGAGTCGAGAAATTGCCTCTGTATTACTTTATTACTATTACTCTATTACTTATTACTCTAAGTAGTAATATAATAAACAAATAAACAAAAATAAACAAAAAACTTATCTTAAAATCGAAAAATTAAGTTTTCTATAAAATTAACTGAGATTATTAAGAGTGTTGAAGTTAGTTAAAATAAACCGTGTTTTAATAATTCTCAGAAAACTTGGAAAACAGGAAAAAGTATGAGAATTTTGAAAAAAAATAAATTTTAATAGGTTTAAAAAGTTTAAAGGGGTTTCAAAGGATTTGCAAGATTTTAGAATATTATTAAAAGTAAGAAAGCATTCAAAATATTTCAAGGGATTTGAAAAGATCCAAAGAAATTTATAATTGATTTTAATGAATTGCAGGCATTTCAAAACAGTTGAGATATATGAGGATGTTCTCCTTTTCAAGAAAAAAAAAAAATGTTTGGAGATTTGAACAATTTTTCATGTGTTTGTAAAGAATTGATCCGAATTTCCGAAGATATGGAACAATGTTTTAAGATTTCAGGAAATATCAGATTTCATAGAATTTCGCGGGATTTTATCATATTTTCACGGATTATTGAAATTTTCAAAGAATTTGAAAATATTTTAAAGGATTTGAAATATCTTAGCGTATTTCTATAAGATTTCAATAATTTAGAGTGATTTGAAAGGATTTCATAGATTTTAGGGTATTTATTGAAGGGGGTTTAAAAGATTCCAAACGAGTTAAAAGAAAGATTTTAGGGTATTTAAAAAAATTCGAAGTATTTTTCAAGTGCTTTAAAATTTTTCCATGAGTTTCAAAAGATTCTGAAGGATTTTAAAGATTTTACGTTATTTTTAAAAGCTTTACAAAATTACAGGGGATATCAAAATATTTGGAATATTTTAGGGTTTTTAAAAAGATTCGACAGATTTCAGTAATTGAATGGAATGTCAAAGGATTTAAAATTATTTAGGGGATTTTAAAATATTACAAGGCCTTTTTAAGAGCTTTGAAAAATCTTGAACACCGTCAAAATATTTGACAATTGTTAGTAAATGTTCAGATTCCAAAAAATGTTATTAGATTTCAATGATTTTAAGGACTTTTAAAAGATCTCAAGGTACTTCAATCAATTTTCCAGGATATAAGGAAGTATAGAATTTCATGTAATTTTTCTGATTTTAAAGTATTTTTGAACATAAAAAGAATTTTTAACAAATTAAAATGTTTTTTAAGGATTTTAAATATCAGGATTTTTTAAATAGATTTCAATGTGAAGTGATTCAAAAGTACTTGGAAGGTTTTAGGATATTTCTAAGAACTGCATGACATTTTTAAGAGATTTAAAAAGTTTCAAGGGATTCCAAAGGATTTAAAATATTTTGGTGTGTTTAAAAAAAACAATGATTTTTCAAGATTTTCAAAATTATTTTATATGATTGGAAATATTTTAAGGAATTTTAAAATTTCCAAGTAATTTTCAAGAGCTTTACAAAATTTTAAGAGATTTAAACTTTAGAGAGTGTTTAAAGTTACTCAGGAATTTTATAAGATTTCTGAGCATTTCAAGGGATTTTAAAAGCTACTTAAATAAGGTACTTCTACCAAATTTCCGGGATTTCAGGAAATATCAGATTTCATTTAAAGTAATCACAAAGGATTTTAAAGCTTTTAAAGTATTTCAAGTAATTTTATGAATGTTGAGATATTTTTTAAAATAGAAGGATTTTTTTCACAAATTAAAAAAAAAAAGTGAAGCATTTTCAATATCTTAGGGTAATTTTAATAGATTTTAATAATTTGAAGTGATTTTTAAGAATTTAAAAAAGTTTCAAGGGATTCTAAAGGATTTAAAATATTTTGGGGTGTTAAAAAAAACAATGAGTTTTCAAGAGCTTTAAAGAGATTAAAATTATTTTATATGATTTGAAATATTTTAAGGTATTTTAAAATTTCCAAGAAATTTTCAAGAGATTTAAACAAATTTAGAGAGTTATTAAAGTTACTCAGGAATTTTATAAGATTTCTGAGGATTCCAAGAGATTTTAAAAGCTACTTCAATAAGGTACTTCTACCAAATTTCCAGGATTTCTGGAAATATCAGATTTCATGGAATTTTATCATATTTAAATGGATTTCAAAGAAAATAATTTAAAGTAATCACAAAGGATTTTAAAGCTTTTAAAGTATTTCTGTAAATTGCGAGACATTTTTAGGATTTTAGGGTATCTTAGGGTATTTAAAGAAGAACGAAGAATTTTCAAGAGCTTTATAAACTTTTAAGGGATTTCAAAACTTTCAAGATATTTAAACAAATTTGAAAAATGTTTGAAAGTTTGTAAAGATTCTCAGGAATTTTATAAGGTTTCCGAGGATTTTAAAAATTATAAGGAATTTTAAAAGCTCTAAAGATTCATTAATAAATTCTTGCAGGATTTCCGGAAATATCAGATTTCATGTAATTTCGTGGTGTTTTATCATATTTTAAGGGATTAGAAAGAATGCAATTGATTTAAAGATATTTAAATATTTCAAGGTATTACGAAATATTTTAGGGTATTTAACAAGATTCCAAGGAATTTGCGATTGTTTTCAATAATTGGAAGGGATTTCAAGTAATTTTATGAATGTTAAGGTATTTTTTTAAATAAAAGAATTTTTTCACAAATTAAAAAAAAATGTCAAGAATTTTCAATATCTTAGAGTATTTTTCATAGATTTTAAGTATCTTAAAATATTTGAAATATTCTAGGCAATTTTTAAAGAATCCAAGGAATTTTATAATATTTCAATGGATTTCATAGAATTTATTCACAAGTATTGATGTATTTCGGAGGCTTTCAAAGATTTGAAGTGATTTTTTAAATATTTCTTGCAATTAATTTAAATTAATTTAGAAATAATATTAATTTACCCTCCCTTCTTTTCAATTCTTTTAAATTATTTAGAGTTCTCTTTATTATTTTAAATTCACTCAAATTCTTCTCAATTCACTCAATCTTATGGATTTTTTTGTCGTACGTCCGTCCGTCCGTACATCCTTCTTACTTTCTTCGAATGAGGGGAAATTATTAGAGGAAAAGTAGGGGAAATGGAGGGAGTCGAAATAGAGGAAATAAATAAGGTGTAGGGTGGGAAGGGAAAATGGGAAGAGGGTCAGTAAGGAAAGGGAAGAAGTTTAAGTAGGGGAAATGGGGAAGAGGAAGAAGTTGAAAGAGGGGAAATGAGAAAACCTTAAATTTTCTTATGAATTTCATCGAATGCTTCTTATTTCCCCTAAATTCCTCTAAATTTACTCCAAGTAGCCCTGATAATAATAAATACAATATTTATAACTTTAAATATAAAGTTGTTTATTCCATTAACAAAAGATTCTATATTAAACATGTTACAGGATTAAAATTTTGGTCTTTAAATATTAATCGTCATAAAAACTGAAAAATTAGTTAGCGAAAAGTTAGGGAATTTTGAAATGTAAAAGTTGTTTTAGTAATATTAATTTTTTTATTCGTCTAACTATTAAACTTTCTTTGTGCGTTTTATAATGTTATATTCTTACAACCAAAAATCAACATTTATACAAATTCTTGATAATTTTCAATGCAAAGGTTTGACAACAACCACCCTTGCATCCGCATTAACGTCTTGTCCTGGAACATTGCCTTTTAATTCGGGAAGTGGATCCTTCTTGATAAAAATCGGAGGCCTGTTTTTATAAATCGGTTCAATGTGAACAGTTCTCAAAGGAGTGTCTTTGAGATTAAATTCTGGCAGATTGGCACCATTTATATGATTTCCGATTCTCCTGCCATGATAGAGTCTCTTGTTGGGTAATTTTAATTTTGCACTGTCTTCCCTTGTGTGAGTTCTTGCATCCGATTTGATAGGACTATGATATTTGGAACTTTGCTTTGGTAGAGAAAATGTTAATTCTGGAGTTGATGTATTTTTTGGAAGATCTGATATCGCGTGATTCCTGTGTTTTCGTATCAGGTGAGCAGTTGCTGTGCAACTACGAAGAATGTAATCCTTTCCTAAAAATACGTTAAATTGTATTTTCATTTCAAATAATAATTTCAAGTATTCGCTAAATTTATAGTATTTCGCCTTATTTTATTTTACTTTAAATTTCATTTAATTTGTAATGTTTTCACTAGATTTGAAGTTGTTTTATTATTTTTAAATAATGCAATCATGATTAAAATTTCGTTCAAAGCATCTTATAAAAATAATTTATACGACGTCTACTTTTGCCCATCCTATCTGGAAAACCTGGAATTATCGGAGAATTTTTTCAAGTGTGCCCTTAATGATTTTTCAAATTGTAATATAAAATTGAATAAAAATTATTATTTATAAAAGTAGTTGTATGTTACTGTATTTAACTATTCTGTTAAATCTTTGTTAACATTTTTTTTAAATTAATTACTTTGACGGGAAAAATAAAACTATGCCTGTTAAATATTTTGTCGAAAATTCGCCTTTTTTGGTAGAAATTAATCTTCTTATTTCAAAATGTAACGACTTTTTTATAATTGTTTTTTTTGTTATAAACTGTTTTTTTAATTGAAAATGTAACTACTACTCCCATTGGAATATTCCATTCATTTAATTAACAATTTATCTCTTTAGTTGAACATTAATTTTTTAACTGAAAATTGAACTATTCAATTTTTTGTTGTCAATTAATCTTTTTCAGTTGAAAATTAATATGTTTTTAAATAAATATAAAAACGTCATGTATTTGATTGAAAAATCGTCTTTTTTGATCCATCGTCTTTTTTGAAAGTTCATCTGTTAAAATTAAAAAGAAATTACTTGGTTGAAAGTTGTCCAAATTTATCTATTCCAGAAGATTCATCATTTTAGTTAAAAATTCATCGCCTTGGTTGAAATTTTGTTGTGTGGAAAATTAATTTTTATAATAGAAATTTTAACTGCTCTATTTTTTGTTGAGAAGTCATCTTTTTAGTTAAAAATTCAACATTATGATTAGCAATTTATGTATTTTTATTAATAATCATATTTTTTGGTCAAAAATCCAATATTTGTTAGAATTAAAAAAAAAATTACTTGGTTGAAAGTTGTTCAAATTTATCTATTCCAGTTGAAGATTCATCATTTTAGTTAAAAATTCAACTTTATGATTAGAAA
>JAAAKG020080630.1:0-16821 GCA_010014905.2 Druon quercuslanigerum | reverse complement strand
AATTACAAACATTTTGAGCCTAATTTTGTTTGATTTGGTTCAGATTTGCGACCTGTAGGTGGTTTTGAACGAAATTAATGCTATATCCCCAATGTGCGACGCCACGCCGGGGCCTAGCAGCCGCCCGGATACAGGAATGGCCACATTTGGACATTTTAGAGATTTAAGCATCTAATCTAGAATTTTTTGTTATTTATTGCAATCCCAAACAAATACATTCATATTCTGGGAAGCTCCTTGGGATAATTGAAAGTACCCGAAAACCTCTTAAATTATATGAAAGCCTCAAGAACCATTATAAAGTTAAGGAAACACAAAATCAAATGATTTGCTTTGTTTAGTTTGATTCACATATTAACCTTATTTGGTAATATTGATAAATAAATCAAAAGTTTTAATTAAAGGAGATCTAGTCTTATTGAAAATATTTAGCTCTTCTGCTTTGAAGTCAATTTAAATTTGATTTGCTGAACGAATAATAAAGAATAATTTTAATACTTCCTAAATACAATAATTTTCACGAAAAGCTCACAAATAGTACAGAAGCATTAAGGAGTAGAATGAGCCATTGTAAATTAAGGTTGAATGTAAATTATGATTTTTATTCTAAATTAAATTTAAAATTTTGATATACATAAAGACTTTTAAATTAAAATATAATTTTAGTGACTGTTTCTCATAAAATGTTTTAATGTTTTATAAATTACGTTTTAAGTTTCGAAAAAAGCTTTTTGTCAAACGAGAACAAAATAATATTTCAACAGTAATTTCAGTTCTCAAATATTTTCTGTTCTATTGTCAGAAAGAAGTTTCACTTGCAGTCAAGTTGTATAATTTTCAACGAAACACGATTGAATAGTTTGTTCGCTGTGTTGATTTAAATGTTTTAACACATTTTTCGTGAGCTGTGAGGCACAAAATACTCTTCTCTATACGTTTTTAGAAATTTTTGTAAAATGAAAAACACTTTATTATTGGTCATTGATGAGTTTATTTATATAATTGTGTATACATGATATGCAGTAGAAATTTCCGGAAACATGGGAAACTAGAAAACTGGAATCATAAACAATAAGATTCGGATATGTTAAATGTGTCAAGGTTACGGATAAAAAAAGTGTGATGTCTGATCTAAAACGACAAATTCAGAAATATTCTTCTACCATTTATTTGCTTTTTTTGCCCCTTCCTATTAATGATTCCAGTTTATCTAGATCCAACTCAACCATCATTAGCATACATCACTGTCAGTCTCCGTCTGTGAGTTTCATTTGTCTGATTTGATTTTAACTCGCCGACAAAGATTTCCGAAGTTCCAGGTCTTGTTATAAATATGTGATCTTGGTCCCGCGAAAGCCTGCCTTCTGTCCCAACCTGATATTGTTCGCAACCAGCATAGCTCATATAATTCCGACCACCTAACCTTATCACAGCTGATTTCGGTTTTTGGCAGACAGTTCCCTGTGTCTCATATTTCAATTTACCCAAATAATCACCATGATGAAGTATGTGTAAATAAATTATGTAGTATTTAAAACTCACACTGGGTGGGACTTGCACCCAATAAGGTTTCTCTTTGGTCTTGAAGAGATCAACAGTAAACAGCTGGTGATTCTCCAGTGTTACCACAGCGGTACAACGTGTGTCTCTTATCGATGCACCAGAAGAGATATTAGCGTTGACAGCAAAACCTAATTTTGTGGAAAAAAATCAAGTTTATACTCGAACTCCAAAGATACGAGCTTCAAAGATGCGATCTCCCTACAGATACGAGCAGTGATCCAAACTTTGGCTTATAGTCGTACTGCGCTTGCACCTGGACGCTTAAGATGAACACGACAAGACAACTCAATACCATGGCAAAAATAAGCCACGCCTTGTTGCTCCTACGCATAGCTAGCGCAAGCGCAGTACCTCTACATTCCAAGGTTGGGGTCACTGGACACGAGCGTCCCGACATTAGAGGAGCGAGCAGAATTTTTCCCACACTATCCTTGACCTATTTGAGGGTCAAACGAGCGCGACTTGCGCGTGCGCGTAGTTCCCCCATTACCCCCGAAATATAAACTTCACAGGAGTGGAAGTCTTTTTCACGGTCGTATTTTTGGAGTTCTAGATTCCCGAATTTCTCGTATCTTTGCGGTTCGATTATATTTAGCTTATGTACGCCATATCTTTAAGGATTTAAACATTGTTGATCCATGAAGTATTTCTCGAATTTTTTAGCTCTGGTTCAACCTTCTAATTGTATTTTTAAGTAAAGGAGAAAAAACTTGAGAAATCTTTACGGCTTTCTGAGATCGGTCCAGATTATTCGGCGCAGATGCGCTCCAACATTTCTAGAAGCTTGAAAACTGAACACATTAGCGTTTTTTATTAGATATTTTAGTAAGCACTAAATTAATTTGTATGTAATTTTCTTTATTGCTTGACTTCCAACTAAGAAAGAATAGTAAAAAAAATAGAATAGTTAAATTTTCCCTTGAAAAATTTAATTTTATACTCAAACATAAATCAAACTTTTAACCAGATACATTAATTTCATATAAATGTTCACAATTTTTCACTAAAAATGGTTATTGAACAGAATAGATATATTTTTAGAAAAAAAAATAAGTTTCTGAAAAAGAATTGAGTTTTAACTAAGAATATTTATTCACTACCAGAAAGGACAAATTTGAAGATATTACATGAATTCTTAAATAAGTTGTTTGATTTTTTCCCAAAACAGATGTATGTTATACCAAGAAGATTAACTTTAAAAAAATCAACAGAATTCCTAAATTTTTAACTATGAAGTATAGATTTTTAACCAAAAATGGAAAATTTAAATTTTTAATTATAAACAATATATTTGACTAACAAAATAAATTTGCTGCAAATAGTTAAATTTTCCAGCATACAATTAAAGATTCAACCAAAAATATGAATATTTAAGAAATGTGTTTAATTTTCTACAGAACTTTATCTTTATATTGTATTAAAAATGCAATCTTTAGATTTCGAGCTAAAAATATTATAGTTTATTTTATTATAGTTTAATTATGTATAGTTGAATAAGAGCTAAATTTTACTTTAAAATAACTAATTTCGAACTAAAAAATAGTTTTCTATACTTAAAATGTTTAAACAAAATACGAAAAGTTATTTTTTATTTTATAGAAATAAATTTTCTACAGCAACAAATATAATAATTTTCTAACAAAATAAGCAAATTTACAAACGAAGAAAGATATTTGTATAAAAAGAGTACTTTTCATTAGAAATTTTCATTTTCTGCAAGAAATAAGATAAAGTTTCTATCAAAAAGGCCCATCTTTATCCAAATACATAATTTTTAAAAAAAGAAGTATAATTTCTTATCCAAAAATCCAACTCTAAAATTTGCAGTTATTAAAAATATATTATACGAAAAAAATTTATTTGTAAAAACTAGTCCAATTTTCAAATAAAAAATAAAATTTTAACAAGAAGATGATTGTTTATGACACGATATTAATTTTCCACTACACGATAAATATCTCAAAATCTAAAAGAATAAATGCAAAAAAGTTTTACTGTAAACAACCGACTTTTAAAATAGTGTGAACTGCCTAAAAAAATGCAAAAAGTATTTCCAAAAAGCCTTGGGTCAGTTTCAAGATATTAGTGGAAAAAATAATTTTTGTTGTTGATGAAGTTACCATCACAAAGCTTTCTATATGAGGAAAAAATGAATTCTGCACAAGATTGTTCATTTTCTGCAAGTAGTGCAATCTTAAAATAAAAATTAAAAATTTGCAAACATAACATAAATAACTAAATATTTAGTTAAAAATTTAAGCTTCAGTTTTTAGAAAAACTTGAACCTTGATCTTTAATCTCGTCGCTTGTCCTAACAGATAATTTTGTTGAAAGTAGTTAAATTTAATATAAAACAGTAAATAAAATATTAACATTTTCAAATTTCAAATTTTCATTTGAAGTAATTAATTTTGAAGAGAAAACAAAAAGTATCATTTTGATTAAAATAGTTAAATTTCTAACTAGGGTAATGTAACTTCAACAAAAAGTTCTTAAAAAAAAAAAAAAAAAAAAAAAACTTCTTAGCACAGCATAATAGTTTTTAAAAAAAATTAAAATCTTGAACAAATTACCTAAAAAGTTTATTCCTGAATAAAAAATAAACAAATTTGTAAATAAATATAAATAATTGGAATTAAAGCTAAATAAATTTAAAACTAAAATAGTGAATCTTCAAACAAAAAAATTAATTTTTTAAGTAGTCATTGCGCATTTTAGAAGTTGAGTTACAAAATCCGACGAATATTTCACGATAAACAGTAGAACTTACATTTTCATTTTCAACAATTGATTTAAAATTTGGAATAAATTGTAATTTTAATGTTATGTTACACTTACCACTAGGATGCATGCATTTTGATTCCTGCAGTAATCCAGCGAATGCGAGAAAAAGACTGACCGCAGTAATTTTCATTTTTTTGCCAGAGAAATAAAGAAGCGTACTGACTTAAAAACTGTCTTATAAATGTAACTAAGTAAGCGCCTGCTATTTATACTAATTTGTACAACTCCTGAATCACACATTTCGTTTATTCTGGAAAATAACTGGGATGGAAGGAGATAGATGGCCCATCTCATATTGCGAAATTTTTATTACGTGATTGATTATATACGCAAGGCGCCTTCAGAATCAATAAATATTCCAAAATATACAGAAATGTAAAATAAAATCGTTTTTATTTTATTAATTTTTTTTCTATTGTATACAAATAAAAATAGAGTGTATAAAAATCAATTTCTATTTTACAAGTCAGGGCTATTGCTATGCGTGTTATTGGCCGATTTCATAAACGCAAGAAGATACAAAAATATTTACAAAATATAAAATAGGAACAGTTTTCTAAAATGTCTTAATTGGGGCTTTCCCTTGAATTCCAATTTGAAAAATGTTTTTCATAAAGGGTTTTAAGAAGTTTAAAAGAAGCTCATCAAGAAGCTGCTAAAATTTTTTCAAATCCTTAAAAAATCAATTAAGATGAATAAATTAAAATCATTTAAAAATCTTTTCAATTCATTTAACTTTTTAAAGCTTTTGAAAATCATTAAAGATGTTTAGTATACGTCAAAATTTCTAAGAATCTTCCAAAATACCCTAATCTATTCAAAAATCTTTGAAATATTTTTACCTCTGAAATTTATTTAATAATACCTATAAAATTCTTTAAAGCTCTGAAAATCGTTGAAAATCTTATACAGTTCCTTAGAAATTTCATAAAATTATTTGCTTTATTTGGAAATGTTCAAAACTTTAAAAAACTTATTTATAATTTTTAATTTAATTAATATTATTTAATAGTGACTAATATATAAAAATATAAATAATATAATATTTAATAAAATTCATCATTTATAATATGTAAATGATTCATAATTTAAAATCCCTTTAAATATCTGCAGACATGCTAAAATCTGATCCTTCCAAATTTTGCAAAATTTAAATAAAATCTTATAAAATAGTTCAAAATCTCTCTAATTCTTTGATATAATTTAAAATACCCTAAGAGCTTTTACGTTCTATGAAACTCTTTAAAGTGCGTATATAACTTTTCTAGTTTCATCGATATATTACCTTAAAATGGAAAAGTAACAAATTGATTCAATAAATTTAATAACTAAAGGCGACTGTGAGACATTGTTAGCTTTGCTGAAAGAATTAAAAGACATGTTTATGCTTGTAAATGGATTACGTCATGTTCATCATGGTAATGTAATAACACGTTGGCTTCCTTCAAAACGATGAAGATTAAAATTATTATTTGCACACGCAAATCTATTTGTCTTTCTTTATTAACGCTTGTGTCGAGTTTAATTCAGAATATTTGTTTAATTTAAATTTTTTCTAATTTATTATAATCTTAATTTGATTTCAATTAAATTTCAATAACCTGAAATAATAATTAAGAATAGCTTAACTAATACTTAAATATGCAAAATAATTTTCATAAAAACTTCTAAATTGGTAGAAAATCATTTAGGAAATAAAATTTTCTATTGTGTGTTAAAGTGGAATAAGAATTGCGACTTTTGTCTTAAAAGGAAGAAAAAACTTTGAATGTTCCTAAGGCTTTTAATGGAACAAATATTTGAACGAAAAACTGTGGCGAATCAAGTTTTAAATTTTCGATAAACTGTTTCCACGTTTCACAAAGTAAGTTTTAATTTACGATAAAACATTTTTTTAAGAAATAACAGGATAATTTTCAAACAGTAATTATAGTTCTAAAAATCACAGTTTTTTCATGTAAATTCCCATCAACTGTTACGATGATTAAGAAAGAAAGTACTGCTTTTTTAGAATTAGTTTTGAGCTTATTTGTCAAACTTTATTTATTTATTATTTTTTTATTTAAGCCTAATAAAGCAAGATATTACAACTAATGCTAAAAGAAAGATCAGCGAGAGTTTGATATTTTTATAATAAGTATTTCATTTTTTAAAAAACACATAACTTTGTGAGAAAACTGTGGATTTTTTGAGAAACATACAAAAAATAATTACATTTTCAGTTAATTTTCAATCAAGAAGAATTACTTGCAAGCCAGACAATTAAATCTTAATCAATTATAATATCTCTTATATTTCCTATATGCAATAACATTTTTACAAAAACCTCAAAAAAAGCAGAAAATCAATCAGAAAATAATATGACTCTTTGTCAATTAAATCACTCTTCTGCGACCATTCACGAACACTTTTATTTTTTAAAGAAAGACTTGAAAAAGGTTTCGAGATATGACAGATCAATCTCCTGGGGTCAGCCTCCACTACCCGGCTTTATAAAAGTGATAATTTGGACAAAGGATTCTAAATGTGACAGATAACTCTTCTGTGACCAATCACTAACACGCGTATTTTCCAAAGGAGGAATTGTAAATGGGTTCGAGATGTGACAGATCAGTCTTCTGTACCAATCCCTAAAAAGGGTACGAGATGTAACAGATCACTCTTTTGTGTCCAGTTACTGACACTTTTATTTTTAAAAAGAATACTTGAAACAGGTTTCGAGATGTGAAAGATCACACTCCTGTTAACAGTCACTAACATTCTTATCTTTTAAAGGAAGGCTTAAAAAAGGTTTTGAAATGTGACAGATCACTCTTCTGGGACCGGTTCTATTAGCCGTCTTTATTAGAGGGAGAGTTAGAAAAAAAATTCCGGATGTGAAAGATCACTCTTCTGTGGCCAGTCACAGACACTTTCATTTTTTAAAGGAAGACTTGAAAAAGGTTTTGAGGTGTGACAGATCACTCCCCTGGGGCCAGTCTCCACAAGGCGTCTTCATTAAAGGGAGAGTTGAAAAAGGGTTCTATATGTGACAGATAACACTCCCGTGACCAGTCACTAACACTCTTATTTTTTAAAGGAAGACTTGAAAATGGTTTCGAGATGTGACAGATCAATCTCTGGGCACCAGTCACGAACACTCCTATTTTATAAGGGAAGACTTGAAAAAGATTTCGAGATGTGAAATATATATCTCCTGGTGTTTCAATGGAAGACTTTGAAAAGATTTCAAGGTGTAACGTATCACTCTTCTGAGGACAGACTAACACTCTTATTTTTTAAAGTTAGACTTAAAAAAGCTTTCGAGGTGTAACTGAACACTCCTCTGTTCCCAGTCACTAACACACTCACTTTTTAAAAGGAATACTTTAAAAAGGTTTCGAGATGTGACAGATCAATCTCCTGGGACCAGTCTCCACCACACGAGTTTATTTAAGGGAGAGTTGGAAAAAGGGTTCTAGATGTGACAGATAACACTTCTGTGACAAATCAACAACACGCGTATTTCCCTAAGGGAGAATTGGAAATGGGTTCAGGAAGTGAAAGATCTCTCTTCTGTACAAGTCACTAACACGCATGTTTTTTAATAAAAGGCTATAAAAAGGGTGCGAGATGTAACAGATCACTCTCCTGCGACCAGTCACTAACATTCTTATCTTTTGAAAAAAGACTTAAAAAAGGTTTTGAGATGTGACAGATCACTCTCCTGGGACTCTTCTCGAATTTGTAAGGTCACTCTTCTGTGGCCAATTACTCTCCTGAGACCAGCCTCCACCAGGCGTCTTTATTAAATGGAAAGTTGGAAAAAAGGTTTTATATGTAACATGTCACACTCCTGTGACCTGTCACTAACACTCTGAATCTTGAAAGGAAGACTTGAAAAAGGTTTTGAAATGTGATAGATCAATCTCCGGGCACCAGTCACAAATTTTTTAAGGGAAGACTTGAAAAAGATTTCGAGATGTGACAAATACGTCTCCTGTTGTTTTAATGGAAGTTTTGAAACGAGTTTGAGGCGTAACATATCACTCTTCTATTACCAGTCTCTAACACTCTTATTTCTTAAAGGGAATGTTGGAAAATGGGTTTAAGATCTGACACGCGTGTTAAAGGGAGAGCTGGGAAAGGAGTTTTAGATGAGAGAGATCACTCTTCTTTGATCAGTCACTAACACTCTTACTTTTCAAAAGAAGGCTTTAAAAGTTTTTTAGATGTGACAGATCGATCTCCTGTGACTAGTTACTAACATGTAAGCAATCAGTCTTCTGTAACAAGTCACTAACGCGCGTGTTTTTTAAAGGGAGACTTGGACAAGAGTTCAAGATATGACAGATCAATCTTTGGTGACTAGTCACTAACAACCTTATTTTTTAAAGAAAGTCTTAAAAAAATTTTTGAGATATGACAAATCGCTCTTCTGTAACCAGTCAGTAACGCACGTATTTTTTAAGTAAGTTTCGTAAAATGGTTTCAATGTGTGACAGATCACTCTTCTGTGACTAGTCACTAACTTCCATATTTTTTAAAGAAAGACTAAAAAAAATTTGAGATTTGACAAATCGTCCTCCTGTAACAAGTCACACTCACATTTTTTTAAGAAAGACTAAAAAATATTCGAAATTTGACAGACGATTCTCTGTGACTAGTCGCTAACATGGGTATCATGGAAGGAAAGTTGTAAAAGGGCTTCTAGATGTGACAGATCACTCTTGTGTGAACATATATCAATTTTCAATCAAATAGTTTAATTTCCTGCTAAAGTATTTAAATTTTTACCCAAATAATTTTTTTACAATGAATTAAAATTTTAGATTGTTAATATATCAATAAAATAGTTCATTTCACAGCAAAAATGGTAAATTTTAAAAAAGACGTATTATTATCTAAACAATATCTAATGTAATCTAGATAATCTTTCAACATTTATTTCCATTTTATACTAAAAAGATAAATTTATAACCAAAAAAACCTTATGCAGAACAAATTTTTTCTACGAAAAAATGAATTTTGAAACAAAAAGGGGGAATTTTCCACAGAACAATTGAATTTTCAGCCAACTAGTTATATGTTCAAATAGAAACTATGAGTTTTATTACAAAGACAGTTCAATGCAATCAAAAATTACGAATTGTCAACAAAATAGTTTAATTTTGAAACAAAGAAATGAATTATTTTAATCTAAAAAGATCAATTTTTAGCTAATACGATTAAGTTTTTCACAAATACAGCACAAAATTTTCAACAGAATATTTTTTTTTACAAATTATTTTAAAAAGAGGCTTTAATATTTATCAGTATTGGATATTTTACCGCAGAGAAAAAAATTTTATTCCTCTTATATAGATTTTAAATTGAAGTTTTAAATTTTTGAGATATATAATTAAAAAATACACACCCTTAAGGACAAATTCTATAATGAAAATCGTAGCGCACTGTAGTAAAATTAACGTTATCTATGATATTTTATTTATAATATTAGCTTTATGATGTTTTTCCTTTCATTTCATGAACAAAAATTTAATTTTTATTAAATCTTCATTACTGATGACTTGTTTTTTTCACAAAACTAAATGTTAAGTAAGGAATTTTTTATTTTAGATTTGAACCAGGGTTCAATAATAATGTTCCTTGAAACCTAAAAATGTTAAAACTATGTAAAGCCTATTTTTTTCAAAAAATGAATTTACCACATTTTATTCTCTTAATCCTCATTTAAAGATAGAAAAACTCAATATAACCGATTCTTAATTATTTTCGGACAATAAACGTTAAATTTACAAAGGTGCCTATTATTCAAATATTTCCTTAAATGCCTTAAATGCCTCAAAACCGTTTAGCGATGTAATTTGAAAAAATATTTTTCTTATTTTTGCTCTTTTTGTTCAATTATTATGCAGAAATTGCATGTATTTAATTTTATTTCATTTTTTTTTAATTTGTTGAAATAAAAACTGCTTGAGCAAATGCAACTTTTTTAAACAACATAGATTTGTAAAAAATTAAAAGAAATGTATACAAATTTTATAATTATTCCAAAAAAATTAACATAGAATACCACTTTTAGAAAAAATTGGACACCTCTGACTCAATTTTGAGAAATTTTGTGAATAAATTGTTTAAATAAATACATAACGTTTTTAAACAATTTTTCTATTTTAGACAATTTATATTAATGTAATTTTTATAAGATTCTTGAGAAAGTTGAAAAAGATTTTTGAATATTTCAGATGTGTCAAAAACTAATATAGAAGACTTTAAAGAATTTTTTTTATTTTCATGATTTTGTAAAACATCAGGAAAAATTCAAGGCTTTATAAAATATTTTGAAGACATTTAGAAGTATAAAAGAAATTATGAAATACATATATGATAAATTTTTGGCTTATTTCGAATCTATTTAAAAGGTCTTAAATTCCTAAAAAATATTTTTAACTGACTGATATTTTTACTAAATTATAAAATATCATTAAAAATTGATTGAATTTAGTTATAATATTCTAAATTTTCTCAGGAACTTAAAGAAAATTTTTTTATTCTCTTGAAACCTTTCGAAATTATTTTATAGATTATAAAATTTATTTTTATATCTTCAAAAATCTACATTTCTAAACATTATTGAGGTTTAAATTCTATTTAAATCTCGTCAATTTTTCTAAAGATTTATGAAATCCACTCGATTATTTTTTATTTTTTTAATCTTCTTCTCAACCCTTTTTTCAAAGTTTAGTATATCGTTAGATATGTATAAAAATCTGTTTTAATTTTCTCGTGAATTTTGTTTGTTAAAATAAAAATCTTTCTGAAGTTTCACGAAAATCTAACTAAAATTCTTTTTCTTATCTTTCAGACCTTCTAAGCCTTTTAATTTTTATATTATTTGGAATTTTCCCTAATTTTTTTGTTTATTTCGGAAAAATTTTAAAAATTGTTAATTGTAATTAATCTTTTTAGATTAATTTTAAAATTAAAAATAAGTTTTATTTTTTCTAGGAAAATAAAAAATATTTTTTCTATTTCGCAAAACCTTACATTTTTTTTAATTTCACAAATTTTTATTATTTTTAAATCATTACGAAACTGCTGACTATCTTTGAAACTTTCGCAGTTTTTTTCTAAAATGATGGAATATGGCAAAGTTTCAAATTTTTGAAATAAGATCTTTCAAACTAATTAAAAAATTTGTAGGCAAAGAGTATACATAAACTATTTAAAATTTTAGCAGAAATCTTGAAAAAATGTAATTTGAAAATTTAATTAAGTTTACAATTTATAGTGTGGTAGCCAAATATGAAAAACATAATTATTTCCCACCGTTAAACAATAATTTAAAATATTTATTTTTGCTTCTATTATTAATGTTTAGAAGCATTTTAAAATGTGGTAAAAATACGACCATTCCTAAAACCGATGAATTTTTAACCAAATAATTTAATCTAACACCAAAAATGGTTTTTTCACACAAAAAATTATTCCTAATCCAAAAATTGAATCTTTATGAATTTTTTTTTCTTTAACTATGGATTTAATAAGCTCGATCTCCTAATAACCCCAAATTAAATTTTTTAAATAAAAAATAATAAATTTCGACCTTCGTAGGTTTTCAGGAAATTATTTTTAAATTTGAAAGTCTTTGAATATGTTTACTATTTTTAAAACTTTCATAAAAATTACTACTATATTAAGGGCATATAAGAGTTATTCCTAATTATTATTTTACTAAATTAAAATTAAATTTTATTAATACCATTGAGAAAAATATTATATAATATTATATATAATAATATATAATATAATAAAAATATTAAATATTAACAAATTTTGTTGAAATTCAGGATTTTCGTTTCAAAGAAAAAAGATCTTAAAGGATTTATAATATTATTGGTTAATTAAAGAAAATTTCAGGAATTTGCAACAGAATTCAATAATTTGAAAGGATTTCAAAATAAAAATTTTAAGCTGTTTTAGAAAATCATTTAGCATTTCCAATTGAATTCTTCCAATTCCAGGGATTTTAAATGATTAGAAAATTTGTTAGCTGTATTTCAAAATATTTCAAGATTTCTTCAGAATTAATCTTTAATTTTTGGAATTTTCTCCTTTCGGTTCTAACATCAACAATGTGGAATTGAATTATCTTTTTAAAAAATATATACTTGTTCTGGAACAGATCCAATTTTTCTGTACTTTCATGAAAGTTGTTATGTATTTGTATTTAATTTTTTTTTTTAATTTTTCGATAAACTGTTCCTAATTGAATCTATAATACTTGTAAGGTTTTTATATATATTATTGTATTGAGGAACAAGTAAAGTTATTTTTCATTATTCTCGAAGCAAGAAAAAATTAAATTAAATTAAAAGTAAATTAAATTAAATTTGAAAAATATTTTCAATGAGCGTTGGTATACGGCGGAAATATAATAAGATACAATATATTAGGTGTGTAAACATGTCAACCTTGGTGGAAATGTACCACTCTACTAAAAGATATAAAAAATGACTTCTAATTGTTTTAATAAAGCAATAAACTTAATAAAATCGCCTTTTTTGTAAGACTTTTTAAATGATTAAAAAATTCCTCATTTTAGGATTAAGGTTTATTTTAATATTTTAGGATTTTTGACGCGATTTTGGGCATTCTCAATAGGTTGCAAAAATTCTAAGTGATTTTAAAGTATTTTAAAAAGATTTAAAAGACTTCAAAGTATTTGAAATATTTTAGTGTAGTTTAGAAAGATTTCAGCCATTTTTAATAGATTTTAGTCAATTAAAGGAATTTTAAAGGATTTGAAAGAATTTTTAATAGCTTTTCATTAATTGTATAAATTATATTTGTATAAATTATAATTTATTTTATGATCTTAGAACTTTTAAAACGATTCTGGGGATTCTCAGTGGGTTTCAATAATTTTAAGCGATTCTAAAGTATTTGAAAGATTTTAGTTTGACTGATTTTTTTTTAATAAATCAAGAAAAAATTGAAGAGATGCAGAAGATTTGAAAGATTTTAGGGTATTTTAAAGAATTTTAATGAATTTTTTCAGAGATTTAAAAAATTTCAAGGGATTTTAAAAGATTTCAAAGAGTTAAAAATAGAAATTACAAATTTTCTTTTAAGTTGAAATATCTTTTTATTTACTTCTTTTATTTAAAATTTTTACTCAATTATTCTATAATATTTGTTAGGTTTTTATTTACATTATTGTTTTAAAGAAGAAGGTAAATTATTTTTCATTATTCTTTTTGCAGGCAAAAATTAAATTACATTGAAATTGTGATTGTTTCAATAAAGCTACAAATTTAACAAAATTGCCTTTTTCATTAAACTTTTTAAGTAATCAAAGATTTTATAATTTTAAGTTAAAAATATATAAGATTTAAACAAAAATAGATTGGAACATTTATTTTTGCACTTTTAAACTTGATAATGATTTTTAAGGACTTCATAGAATTTCAGATTTTTTAGGGTATTTTTCAATTATTTCAAGTGGTTTCCTAAAACGCTAAAGGTTATTTATGGGATTTTAGTAGATATTAAAACAATTTCTTAACTTCTATTTGATGAATTTCACATTAGGTTAATTTTGATTTTGATAGTTTCAAGGTTTTTCGCAGGTTTTTGAATAGGATTTCAATTACTAATATCAGATTTTATGTAGTGTGACAAAATACCAATATATTTTAATGGATTGCAAATAATTTATTCACAAGAATTGACCAGTTTCGTAGGAATTTTCAAGAAATTAAAAAATTGTAGAGTATTTTAAAAGATTTTAAAGCATTTATAATATTATTGGTTAATTAAAAAAAGTCTCAGGAATTTGCAAGATAATTCAATAATTTAAAAAGATTTCAAAATAAATATTTCAGGCTGTTTTAGAAAATCTTTTAGCATTTCCAATGTAATTCTTTCAATTCCAGGAATTTTAAACGATTATAAAATTTTTTAGCTATATTTCAACAGATTTCAATTTATTCTGAGATTTGAGAACTTTGGAAACGGTTCTAGGAATTATCAATAGGTTTCGAAAAATAAAAGATATTTCAAAGGAATTGGAAAGATAGTTAGGGTAGATCAAAAAATTCCTAGAAATTCTCAATAATTAAATTTTTTAAGTATTTCAGAATATTTAAGGTACTTTTGAAAACTTCAAGGAATTTTTTAGAGATTTAAAATATTTCAAGAGAATTTAAGAGATTTTAAAGGATTTGGAATATTTTAGTGTGTTTTAGAAGAAATCTAGTGCTTTCCATACAATAAAAACATTTGAGAAGATTTGAAAAATTTTGAGATATTTCTTAAGATTTCCATAAATTTTCAAGAGCTTTCAGCGAGGTAAATCGAATTGAAGATATTCAAATGATTTGTAATTTATTTATCTTGAAAATTCAGACACTTAAAAAAATTTAAATAATTTTAGATGATATCAATAACGATTCTAGGGATATGCAATAGGTTTCAAACATTGTATTGGATTTTAAAGGAATTGAAAGTATTTTTAAAAATATCATGGAGTTTTTAAACGTTTTAAAAAATTTTAAGAATTGCAAAAGGCTTCGAATGTTTTGTAATATTTTCGGATATTTTTCAAGACTAATAACAATTTTCAATATATTTTAGCAATTGAAACAATTGTAACTGATTTGAAAAATTTTAAAGAATTGTAGGCTTTTTCAAATAATTCAATAAATTGCCAATAGATTTAAACAATTTTCATGAATTAGAAAAATACTTCAAAGGAATTTAGATTCCACGAATTTGCAATAGTTTACAAAAATGTTTTATGGGATTTTAAAGGATTTGAAAGTTTTGATGGTTTTTTTTTAAAGAACTCCAAGGAATTTTCAAGAGCTTTGACATTTTTTAAATTATTTCGAAATATTACAAAAATTTTCAAATATTTTAGGGTATCTTTAAAGATTTCAGAAAGTGTTTAAAAGATTACAACAATATGTAAGGTTTTGAACGATCTTTAAGATTAAAGGGATTTTTCAAGAACTTTAGGGATTTTTAAATGTTCGAAAAATTTCAGGGGATTCGAAAGAATTTCATAGGATTTCTATGTGGTCTTGCAGAAATTTATAGAATTTTGGAAGGTATCTCATGATTAAATTTTCGAAAGGGTAATTAGTTGTTGTGTTATGCACACAAAACTGAATTAAAAAATAAAAATATAATTTTTGCACAAATGACACCAGCTTCCAAATAAAAATAGCGATACAAATAGCCTCAAATCAAAAAAGAGCAACACATTTTTTATAAATCATTTTTAATGTATGCGTGGTTCTTGTTTCATTCGTTAAAATAAAACATTAGATTCTGGCGAAAAAGTTAAATACTAAGTCAAAGACGTAAAACTAAAAAAATTATTATAGTTGACAAACTAGTTTAACTTTTAATCAAATAGTTGTATACTTATTTTTTTAATTTCATTTAATTGTCAAAAAGAAATCAGACAATTAAGGCGCCGGATGCAAAAAGGAGATATAGAATTATTTTGCTGGAGTGGGGAGGCCCCTATGCTCCTGAAAATGAAGTCTTGAATTTAAATTTTTAAAATACATATCCTTAGTGAAAATTTAATTTCGCATCTTTTTCTCCTCATAAAAAAAGTTGTAGCCTTTTTATTTTTCTAATTATTTACGAAAAACTGTTTTTTTCTCTGATCAAAATATTTTTTGATTTTTTTCACTTCAACTCGCAGCGAAATAGAACTTTTGTGATATTTTGTAATAAAGCTTATCAGGAATATAAATTGTCATATTCTGCGACCGATAGCGTTAGCAATACATCAAAATGTTTGTTTAAAAAATTGTTAATAATTTTTTTCGAACATTGTGCATAATTCGTGCACAAACAACTTCTAGCGTTTCGAGAGTCGAGCAAATTTTGAGCAAGCGAAAACTGTCAGCGAGAACGTTGTTCAGAAAGATTCAAGGAAGTTTTCTGAAAAGTTTTAGATCAATTAGAATAGCAGTTAACAAACTGTTGAGTTTTTAATTTGCCGGCGCGATGGATTTTCTTCCGCGCAAACTACGCCCTGGCCAGTAAGCCGCTAACCTAGTATTAGGTGCAACTGTGACTGTTAGTCACAGTTGCACCTAATACTAGGTAAATAGATCTTCTCTGATAAAAATATTTTAGTGTTGCCATTTATAGGAGCATGAACTTCATAAAAGTCTGAAAAATAAAGAATCTCTCTATATTTATTTTTCCTTGTATTCGGCGTGTCTTTCGTCTGACCTGTATTTGTAAATATACTTATATATGATTATGATAAGTAGCTAAACAAAATTCGTTATAGTGAAGTTTTACAATTAAGAATTGGAAAATAATTTGAAACCAATGAATGGCAGAAAACGAACGAAGCATGAAAGTTTGTGGAAAATAAATTTTTTTAAATGTAACAGAAATGCGGTATGTAATAATAAATTAGTCAATTAATTCTTGCTTAGAATGCTTGAAAAATGTCTT
>JAAAKG020080619.1:0-16821 GCA_010014905.2 Druon quercuslanigerum | reverse complement strand
AAAAATTTTATAACCCCTTCCTCACACTACTCCCCTCCCTACCGAGTGAGTTACGCCTACCCCGAAAGGGAAACGGCCTAATGGTGTAATAATAATTAAAATAATTGGTCAAAATCAAAAATACAAAATCATTGCGCAAAATCAAAAATACAAAATCGTTGCACAATATGAAAATTACAAAATAGTTGCACAAAATGAAATAATAAAGAAAACAATTAATCAAAATTTTCACTTTTGAATTTAAAAGACTTAATTCTGTGAAATCTCGTAGCCACGTGGAAAACTTAACCTCAAAAACATGAATCGGGACTTCCTAAACAACAAAAATAAATTTTAGGGGTATCTGGGTTAACTGAACTCCCAATCCAAAATTTCTGTGCTTTCTGGGCAAACTAATCAATTTCAGATATTTCTGGGCCAACAAAAAAGGGGGCTGAGAGGTTTCACAAGACTGAAAACTGAAGAATCTTAGCAACTGATTCACCGATTGCAGGAACAATCACCCTAACTCTGGCAGAATTTCGGTTTACCTGGCCTGGAAGCTTAGAGAAGCAGCACGGAGTTTGCACTAATAAAGAACTGGAGCTACAGCGGGGATACAACGACGTAAGAGATTGAGTTCTGTTCGTTCGAGAATTTATAACCAAACCGAATCTACGTCATATCCGTCTTGCTCCTCTCTGATTGGTCGGAATTCAGATACTTCCGCAGCATCGCGTGGACAAAAGTAGAACTAAAGCAATGTCGTACGATGTAAGACGATACAGTTATTTATGGTTTTATCACTCAAATTTCCGCTGCCGTTTGCCTTAAATAAATCAATGTAAAGCATCTTTCTTACTTTTGAAAGCGTCCGTAGAACATTTACAAAGTAACGGTCTCATTTATAACAATTAAAATTCTTCCACCGTGATTATAAATTCGGAGCATTAACACAAAATGCACAAAATACATGTTCTGTCGATCGAGGAAAACTGGAGCCTTCTGGAACAATCCAGGTTTGCATAAAATCCAGCAAATTTGCTGTCAATAAATGCAGGCAATTTCTAATTGAAATTTCCAGCAGTCAGGTTGGCAGCAACGCCTTATGAAGAAATTGGCCGAAGAATTTAAATGTCAAATTCAAGGTTTCAGTGGCAGTAGCGATAAGAAATTAAATTACAGACTAGATCGAAACGAATCATGAAGGATCGTGTAGCCTCAGTGGTGTATCAGGAAATACAATTTACAATTTGATGAATTATCTTTAGCTAAAATATTATCATAAAATGTGCGATGCGAGTTGAAAACTGCCACAGCACTGAGTGTGTGTATTATGTATTTCTGCTGCCTGGAATTATTTCTGCTTAAATAGATAACAATTTTTAATTTTGTGGCCGTTACAGTTGACTTCGTTGTTGATAATTTTTCCTGAGTGATGTAAAGTTGCCGATGTGTCTTGATCTTATGAGGCATCATTACTTCCTTTGCAATACCTTACAATACCTTGCAATTCTTTCAATAAGAAAGGAAGCTAATAAAGCTTAAAATTTACGGCAAAGTTTTGGAAGGGATGGAAAAAAACTCAATTTAAGAAAACCGTGTTTTCGTATCTTAGTGAAGCAAATCGATTTTTGACTTAGCCGCTTGCAAATTTAAAGAAGAATGAATTTTTGTTTCTGAAAATCAAGTTCCTTCCAGGGTAAAAAACTTTCTTTTAGATCACCGCAGCTTATGACCAATACGAATATCGTCTATTTCCCAACACACTCTATAAGACGTTACAAAAGATAAGATCGATACCCGCGACGATGAAATTATTATCTAAAACCAACGTCAAAGATAGAATGATAATATGGAGAGAGAAATCTTAGAATGTGAAGAAAATCAAAACCCTCATTTAACACAGAATAAAAATGACAATGAAATTGTCTCAGACTTTAATGACAGTACTGATGAACATGACATTAGTGATGATGACGAGGATTAATGAATGCCCGTCGGCTTGAAAGAAAGCACCCAGACTAGAGTTAATTTTCCCACTTTTGCAATGGCCTGCAAAAGGTACGGCATATCTGCTAGAAAATCGGAAAATCTTGCTTTAGCTCTTCTACACAATCTTTCTTTCCAATTGCCGCAATTGAAAGCTTTTGTCATTGATGAGAACAAACTTAGGCGGGAGAAAACCCACATAGCACACTTGTCGAAAAAACGTGGTATTTTCTTAGGACTTGGTCCAAGTGGCCGGAGAAAAATATTGTTAAAGTTCTTGATTATATTCCAAACCTCAGTGACAGAGACTTTCTCAATCAAGTTTTCTAATGCATTGTGTTCTATATTGCATTTATGGTTTCCTATATCATTATCTCCATATTGTCCCCTAAATGGTCTCTGAAAGCGTCATGTATCCCATCTGTCTCATATAGCCTTTATGTCCTTATTATATTATTTTATTATTACTTAAACCTAGGTTTAAACGTAGGTTCATATCCGCCATTTTCTTGTTTAATAAGACAAAATTAATATGAAAAATTTTTTACAGAGAATTCAGTGTTTTTAATGTAAATATCACTGATTAGTAGAATTGAGTGAGAAACCGATTTTACATAAAAATATTTTATTCGTATTTAAAACCGGAGAGATTTAGTAGCTGATAGATATTATAATTTTTTTCAATTGAAATTTTGGTATAATAATGAAATATACGTTTTTTCAATAATTCGTAAGAAGAAAATATTTATTTATTTTGTGAAGTCCAAAAACATTAAGTAATATTTCGGACAATAAAAAAGGTATGGAGGTAAATCTTTGTTGTCAGAAAGGGTAGCACTAGCGCTGCACTGATGAAGGGGCATCAGTAGCGGGAAATTTTAGTAAGTATCCACCTTAATATAAAGATGATATAATTTAGAGCTTTGTAATCTAATTGAATTTAAGAAAAGTAGAAATTATCAGCACATACCTTTGTTCAATAATATTTATGCAATGATCAGAAAATATTTTATTGACTGAAACAATTATTGAAAGATAGAAAGTAATGGTAACATATAGCAATAAGAAAATAACTTAATGTTGTATTAATTCGATTGCATCTAATAAGGACAGCATATATCAGATTTCTCTTTAATTTCAATACTGTACAAGTTTTGAAAATTTAATTTTAAAACAATGCGAGAGATGCAAGCAGAATGTTCAAGGACCGAATCCATTTAAAATCAGACAGGGTTATAAACTTGAAGGCGCAGAATCTCTCGGCGACGAATTATGTTGTTCTTAGATAAAATTAGGCGATTTTTTGACATTTTTTGTGGTCAAAGAATGAAATATACGAAAAAAAGATCAATTGACGAAAATTATGAAATAAAACCAGATGTATAAATTTGTTACGAATCACATTTTTTGATAAGATGCGTGGTTTATGTTTTAATGATAAAAAATAACAATAAAAATAAAAAAAATAGAAAAATTAAATAAAATAAACAAAAAAATTAAAATGGAAAAACAATGCAAGATGCAGTAAAATTTTTATTAAAGTAATTGTTTCTGTTTTTGATAGGACGCGCACATTTTCAAATTATAAAAACAAAAAATTAAGATACTTTTGTTTCTATACAAGCGTATACTATGAATTGTAATAATATATATTTATTGAAATAATTCAGTTTTTAGGGTACATAAGAATAAAAAATACGTTAACGCCGAAGGAGCTTTTATCAATTTCAAATCAGTCAGGGTTCTACGCTTTAAATCGCAAAAATTTTCAAAGACAATATAATAAGTTGTTTTTATAGGAAATTAAGCAATACGTATATTATTAGTTTTTATCGCCTTCTTTCGTAATCAGTCGAAAAAAATAAAATTCTATTTTTTTAAAAGACCCACCCAAAAAAGTTGTTCCTAATTTTTTTTTAATTTTGTACTTTGATAAGGAAGATATCTTGTAAGTCAGATGTTGGCTAAATAACTTCTGTGGCCAGGAGAATTTTTGTTCAGACAATCGAATTTTCTAATTTTTCTCGAAAACAGTGACAGATACAAAAAAAGCTTAAGATAAAGCTCGCTCGATTAACACAGTTCTGAAATATCTTTTGTTATTTTGCGATAACTTTCGTCGTTTATGACAATGATTTAAAAATTGCATTTTTAGAGGTGAAAGTTTCTCCTGGCCACAAAAATCATTGAGCTGGCATGATTGTGAAAAAATTTTCACCTCTATTAGCAAAAACATTTCAAAAATATTCAAGCTCGCAGAAATGAATAAAAAAGTTTTTCTGAAAAAATTCAGTTCTTATTTTTAAAAATATTTTTTTCTCATGTCTGGTAATATATAAAAAAGAAATTTTTTTATAAATAGCTGAACTACTTCTGAGGCCTGGAAAATTTTCTTCCCAAAAATATAGTTTTTAAATTTTTTTCATAGAACAAAGCACAAAATTGAAATACACAAAACTTCCCAGACATTTTTTTTCTTTGCGAATCGAAAAAATAAGTGTCGCCTAATTTCTTCAAAAAAACGACATATTTCGCCGCCGAGAGATTCAGGGATTTCAAGTTTATAACCCTGACTGATTTGAAATGCATTCGGTCCTTAAACATTCTGCTTGCATCTCTCCGATTGAAGGTATTAGTTTAGAAATTGAATTTTTTAAGCATGCAGAGTATTGAAATTAAATACAAATCTGATATATGCTGTCCTTCTTAGATGCAATGGAATGAATATAGTCATTAAGTTATTTTCTTATTGCTATATTTTACGATTACTTTCTGTCTGTCAATAATTGTTTGAGTCAATAAAATATTTTCTGATCATTGCTTAAATATTTCTGAACAAAGGTATGTGCTAATAATTTCTACTTTTTTAAATTCAATTAGATTAGAAAGCTCTAAATGATATCATCCTTATATTAAGTGGGATACTAATTTAATGTCACGCTATAAATGCTAGTCCGACCCTTTTTCGCAACTGAGATTAATCGCCAAGGATATGAGAATGCTTTAACTAAGAATTATTAATATTATTACACCATTAAGCCGTTTCCCTTTCGGGGTAGGCATGGCTCACTCGGTAGGGAAGGGAGTAGTTTGAAAAAGGGGTTATAGAATGTTTAGATTGATCTAGAATTCTCGTGCTATTTATTTAAATAACACGTTTATTCCTCAACGCCCCGACCCAGGTTGCTGATTAATCTCTCTAGCAATCACCCCAAGTGAAGATCCTCACAAAGTCGTCATGTGATGTTCCCCACTTGGGTCCATTAGCATCCAAGGTCTTTTGCTTCAGGCGTCATTCACTCTACTAACACTCTTCTTATTAACTATTTTCCGCCATACTTTTCTGTCCTGGCATATTTCTCTAGATTCTTTAACGTTCATGCATTTTTTTATGCAGGTTCTCGTGTTTCTAGGGCTTTTTATGTCCCTTCTAAATAGGGACTCATTCACACATTCTGACCATTCTTTCTGCGGTCTGCCTCTGGGCATGGTGCCATTCACTTTACCTTGATATACTCGCTTCGTTAGTCGTCCATCCTTCATTCCCTCAACATGCCCGAACCATCTTAACCGATATCTTTCCCATGTGTCAACTAGCGTTTCTTCCGCACCACAGTACTTAATGATTATCTCGTTACTTACTTTGTCCATCAGAATTTTCCCCATTTTATGCGCAGGAATCTAATGTCGATGGTGTTGATTTTACTCTTATCTTTTTCTTGATATGTCCATGTTTCGTTGCCGTATAGTACAGTTGGTACAAATATGGAATTATGTATTGCCATTTTAGCCTTATTTGATATATTTTTACTTATGATCAGGGGCCTGCTCTACCAATAAGATTCTTACCTTCGTTTATGCGTCTACCTACCTCTTCATCTATCTTCCCGTTCCTAGTAGATAAGCTACCAAGGTATACGAATTTATCAACTTGTTCAATTCTCACTCTTTCCTTTGAATACCATAGTTTTTTGTTAATTTTGAGGCCCATGCTCTTCATGCTTGCAATCAGTTTATTCAACATTCTTTGCAAGTCTATGATAGACTCTGCCATTAAAAGCTTATCATCTGCGAATCCTAACACACGTACCCATACTGTTTCGAGATCCACACCTTCTTCGTCAAAAAAAACTATTCTTAAACGCTTGTCCATAAATAAAATAAATAGCCATGAAGACGTAACGCGTCATTGTCTAACGCCTTGCATAATATCGAACCAGTCACTCAGTTTCCCATTTACCATTAAACTAGCTTTGCCACCCATATATTTTGTTCTTATAGCTTGTAGGAGCCATCCATTTACTTCATACTCTTTCAGGACATCCCTGGCACAAACCCACTTTGGACTTCCCAAATCTTTTCTTCTGTTATTTTCATTACCCTACGAATAAATATTTTTAAAGATATTTTACTTACGGTACCTAATAAGCTGATCCCTCTGTAATTATTGCAGTCGCTTTTATCTCCCTTTCCTTTGTATATTGGCACGTTAATCGCTTTTTCCCAATCACCTGGGACTTCTCCTATTCCGATGCATAGATTTGTCAGTTCGCACAGTCTTTGTGGCATACACTCGTTGCCGTGTTTAGGCATTTCAGCGTTAACACTGTGCAACCCGGAAGCTTTACCGTTTTTGAAGTTCTTGATTATATCCCTGACCTCAGTGACAGAGACTTTCTCAATCTAGTTTTCTAATGCATTGTGTTCTACATTGCATTTGTGCTTTCCTATATCATTATCTCCGTATTGCCCCATAAAATGGTCTCTGAAAGCGTCTAGTATCCCGTTTGTCTCATATAGCCTTTCCCCATTACTATTTCTCATGTTACCAAATTCTGTACTTTTAATTCCCTCCATTGCTTTATAAAGTAGTTTCTTGCTTCCTTCAAACTCGTTTTCTATTTTCTTCTCTTCTTCTTCTCGAATTTTATCTTTACTTTCTTTAATTAGTCGCTTGAGTATCCTCCTTTTGCGTCTGTAATCATTTTATGTCTAGTTATTTCCTCATCGCTAATACCTGTCAGGTTCAAAGTTCTTCTATACGCTTCTCTCTTTGTTTTTTGGGCAGCCTTAATTTCATCATTCCACCATGCATCACCAGACATTCTTCCTAGAACCGCGGTACCAAACACTTCGATCGCACATCTAACAATGATTTCCCAGAACATAGTCCATGCGCCTTCTATATCTTTATTGCGTATAAGCGCCTTCCAAGTGGCCGTACCTATGCTTTCGATTATCTTATTTTGGAAATCTATTCACACATCCGGTTTCTGTAGGTTCTCAATTTTGATTTGCATTTGTTTTGTTTTCTTGGTTCTCGTTTTTCTCCATCCCCAATCTACGTTAATTTTGAAGATCAGAAGGTAATGACCAGTATTGCATTCAGAACCCCTTATGACCCTTGTACCTTTGTTTCCTTTATAAAAGGTGTAGATGTGGATTTTGTTATGCCTAAACCAAGTATTTGTAATAAACAGACCCTTTTCTAAGCATAAGCCAACTTATTTATCTCCGTTATATTTTGTTCTTGGGTCCTCAAAATTACCTAGTACTCTTATCTGTATCCTGATTTTGGATGCCAACTCATCCATTCATATCTCCAAGCAGAATTATTCTTTCACCATGATCGCAAATATTTCTCGTATCATTTAAAGTATCCCAGAAGGCGTGTTTTAGTTCTCTGGGATCACTATCAACTGGTGCATAACATGATATGATAAATAATCTTCGGATTCCTACTTTCATTCTAGTCCACAGCAATCTGGGAGATACGAAATCATGATCTCCGAGATTTTGCTTCGCTCTTTCATTCAAAATCAGACCTACTCCTTGCATATGATGTGTTTAACTATCTACTCCTGACCATATTATACCATAAATATCTAGTTTCCCCACGTGCATAGTTTCTCGTAATTCTTTTAACTTGGTATCATTCACCCCCTATCATTCCAAACACCCAGTCTCCATTCGGCGCCTGAAACTTAACCTCTACATTTTCCGTGTGCGTGCCTTTTGTCAATTAAAGTTTCAGTCCTTTCCGAGTCTATTTTATTGTTTATATTAGTCAATGTTTAGATTATGCGCCCAACTACCACCTTAATGCAATAAGTTTTTTTTTTTGAGTCGAAATCATGTTCAAGTTAAGTAGCAATTCGTCATATAGTGGAAACTAGTTATAACTTCCGTCCTACCAAACTAAGTTGGAAAAAAATGTTCACAAAAATCTGCAGCTAAAGTAGTGTTCACAGGCATAAAACTAGAAGCGCTGTATTTTTATGGTAGAAAGGATAAAATTTTATTCATGAAAATAGCAGCAGATGGGATTTTCCATAAAAAAACACATTTGGAGGAGCATATTTCTTTGATTTAGGAGCTCGGATCACTCTATTTGATACACGCAATGCCATCATCCTCAGAAGCTGAAAATCATTTCTGTTAAAAAGTCAACTGTTTGGTAAGAAAAACGCCTTTTTGGCATCAAAATATTTTTTGTACAATAATTCAACTACTTGGTTGAAAGTTGTACTACTTTAATAATTTATTTTTTTGTTTTTAAATATTTACGTCTGCATATAACTTTTAAGATCTTTTGCAATTTTTGTCAAATCTTTAGAAATATTTAGAAATTTGCTGTGAAATTTTTGTAAATTCTTTAGAATATATAAAAATATTTTTAAATCTTACAAATTTATAAAAAAAATTAAAATTACTTTCTTTCTTTGTGAAATTTTAGTGTCATTTTTGTGAAATGTTTCAAAAATGTAGAAATTGTTGCGAAATTTTTTTTTCAATTTTTTATTTTTTTATTTAAAATCTCTTTGAATATTTAAAAAATTTTTGAAATATTTTGAAATTTGTTTAAAAACTTTTAAAGCTTTGTGAATTTTTTTGAATTTAAAAAAAAATCTTTTGCGATTTTTCTTAAATTTTTATACCTATTTAGAATTTTTTTTTTGATATTTTCTTTAATTATTTTAAATTATTTAAAATCTTTTGAAATCTTTGAAAACTTTTGAAATTAAAATTTAAGAAATTTAAATTAAAAATAAAATCTAAACCAAAAATCCTATTTAACGTCCAATCATCAACATTCAATTGCAATCTGAAATAAATCCTTGGTAAAAACCAAAACTTAAGACAAAAATAAAAAGGAAGAAAGAAAAATGAGTAAGCAAATAAGCACATCCCCTTCCTTCTCTTTTCCTTTCTTTGTTTTTTTTATATTATTAAAATTATAAAATCACCAGCAAAAACATTGAAAATAAAATATAAAAAATAAAATGACATTACCAGCGTTTCGGCACTCGTACAGCACCCTTATGAAAGCAAGTAAAATGTAAACAGTAACGCAAGAGATGTTTTCTCTTTTATACCTGAGAATAGAGTAAGTGTCAGTAGGTCAATATTTTGTAAACACTCTAGAAATAGCTGTCATAAATAAATTCAAAATAGAGAAAGTAAAAGAAAAACAAGATTCATGGAACCTCACCGTCCAATGTAATTATTCATATTAGCATAACTTTTGTTTAATTTATCCAAATCAGTTTTTAAATCAATAGATAACTCTTTTTGGTTTTTTAATATAAAGCATTTCCATGAACTCTCTTTTTGTCTCATTACTCTTACTATGCAAAATTTTCACATAATCCCAATGAAACTCATGATAAACATCAACAAACTCCCTTGCATGCCTGGCAAGAACGCTCTTATAGCAGCGTCCTAAACGAACATCACTCATGTGCTCCTCTATCCTAAAATTAAGAAGTCTGCCAGTCTGTCCTGCATAATTCATCTTACAAATCCTGCAAGTGATCTTGTAGACAAAACCATCCCTCTCAAACGTATGCAAACGATCTTTACAAAAATTAATCACTAAATCCATTTTAAATGGTATGCGTAAAACAGTATGAATTTTAAACTTTTTTAACATAAGTTCAATAGTTCTAGCAATTTAACCAAAAAATGGAAGAGCAAAAGTATTAAATTAACTATATACCGTTAACACTTCTAGATTATCTGCAGGAAAAATATTACTTTGTTTTTGATTTGTTGAATTCCAATTGCAATATGTTTCTCAATTAACTTTTGTGGGTAATAATCCAGAACAAGGATATTCCTAACAATATTTTAATTTCTTGTGTGAAATGAAAAATAGGACAAACCTAGAGCTCTGTCTACCAAATTCTTAATTACTGCAATTTTGTATTGAAAAGGATGAGCAGAAAAAATTAATTTTAAATCCTGTCTGAATATGTACTTTTCCTATACCAATTGGTGAAAATACTACCTTCCCAACCCTCAATCATTTCTATATCCAAACAACTGATTCGATTATTCTGGTCTATTTCATGAGTAAATTGAAGTTTCGGATGAAAACTATTAAAAACATCAATGACCATCTGCAACTTTTATAGACGAACTCACAATAAGGTATTGTCG
Organism: Druon quercuslanigerum; assembly: GCA_010014905.2. Classification (NCBI taxonomy): domain Eukaryota; kingdom Metazoa; phylum Arthropoda; class Insecta; order Hymenoptera; family Cynipidae; genus Druon; species Druon quercuslanigerum. Next base: position 6,408 of record JAAAKG020080619.1, on the reverse strand, counting down.
ACATACCGGAAATAAAAAGGCGAAACAAAATCTTATTTCTTAAAATCAAAAAACCCCAAATCTTTTACTACCATTTCAGCTCTGTCTATAAAAAGATCCATTAAATTTGAAATAAGATGAATTCATGATAAAAACTATCCATGCGGCAAAATCTTTTCAAGATAATCGAGTACATGTTTTTATAATAACCCATCTATTGAAGATTGCCTGTTCAAATAAACCAAGGGGTATACTCGGAAACATTACAATAACATCCAAAGAAATTATTACATGATCATCAGGAACCGATTTTTGAATAATACATTTTTTAAATTACCAGCTTTTTTTTGCAATATATTTAAAAATTGTGATAGTCTTTGAGAATCAAATTAAAATCTTGTTTAAAAATTTAGTGTGAGTATTAATAGTTGAAATAACCATTCCTGAGAAATAAACATCTTTGCAAATCTTTCTCAAACCATAATATCTGTAAAGAACTGTGTCGTCAGTATTAATATCAGTCCATCGCATATCCTTTCTTAGAAGTCCCTTCTTTCTTTAAATCCCAAGCATCTTAAAAGTGTCTGTGTTTAACTTTATCAACGGATCCTCATGTAAGAATTCAAAATTATCATTATTAGAAAGCCAATTCTCCATATATTTAATATAATCTTATCTTTCGTACAAACAGTAATACTGCCTTTATCAGCACTCATGCACACTATATCAGGATTGTTATCCTCACAAATCCTAACATGCATACTACTAATATACAAACGTTAAAAAAGTTAAAAATTCATCCTATTTTCCGTTTACCATTTAAAATGGATTCAGTGATTCATTTTTGTAAAGATCCTTTGCATAAGTTTGAGAGGGATGGTGTTGTCTACAAGATCACTTGCAGGATTTGTAAAATGAATTATGCAGGACAGACTGGCAGACTTCTTAATTTTAGGATAAAGGAGCACATGAGTGAAGTTTGTTTAGGATGCTGTTATAAGAGCGTTCTTGCCAGGCATGCAAGGGAGTTTGTTGATGTTTATCATGAGTTTCATTGGGATTATGTGAAAATTTTGCATAGTGAGAGTAATGAGAGAAAGAAAGAATTCATGGAAATGCTTTATATTAAAAAACAAAAAGAATTACCTATAAATTAAAAAACTGATTTGGATAAATTAAACAAAAGTTATGCTAATATGATTAATTATGTTTAACGGTGAGGTTCCTTAAATCTTGTTTTTCTTTTACTTTCTCTATTTTGAATTTATTTATGACAGAACACCTGTTCTCTTGCGCTACTGTTCATATTTTCCTTGCCTTGGTAAGGATGCTGCTCTTTTTTATTTAATTGTAAGGTGTGTTATAATTTTAATCGTTGGATTCTTGTTTTTCAGAGGAGTTTTCATCCTTTTGAAACTGTTGCAAATCTTTGTAATTTTTTTTTTAAATTTTGAATTTATTGGAGACTTTTGTGAAAACTTTTAAAGTTTTTATATATTCCAAATTTTTTAATGAAATTTTTGAAATTATTTAAAAAGGTTGTTAATCTTTTTGGAAGGGTTTTAAAACCTTTAATAAATATTTAAAATATTTAGAAATAGTTGCGAAATCTTTTTAAATTATTTGAAATATTTTGAAATTTTTGAAACTTTTTGACCTCCATATTACGCCTCGCGTATTAAAAAACTCGAAAGTGTTCAACATAGGTTTCTCTCATGGGCGGCAATTAATTTAGGTTTTCTTCATCCATGATTGTCGCACGACTATTTTCATATTGCTGCTGCTTTAAATATCAGCTTTTTGAAATGACATCGAAAAGCGCAAGATTTGTAAACAAGTAGGTCAATATAAATATAACTTGTCCTCAATTACTTAAAAGTGTACACTTACATGCACCAGGTAGATCCTTGCAAAAGCTCCACTTATCTATCTAACATATATATCATTTAGATGAATTCAGATCTAGTTTCGGCCAACATTCACCAATATCCTGAGTAACTAGAATCGCAAACAATGTAGATAAGGAAGGACTAACCGTTTATGGCTCTTCATACTCCCGTTTCTACGCTACTGTTAGGTCGTTTATTCTAGTCAATTTTTCATAAGTTCAGATTAAGATAATATTTAGTTTAGGTTTAGGTTAACTAAAAATCAAGTACTCTTCGATGATTACACTTTAATTGGGCTTCTTGCTCGTCTTATGAATAAATTAATATGATAGCATTTTTTGAAACCTTTTAAAATTTTTGATTTTTAAAAAAATATTTGTACAATCTTTAAAAATCTTTGAAACTATTCAAAAAAATTATAAAATCTTTTTAATAGGTGTTCTATAATATTTTAAATTATATAAATGTTTTAAAACTATTGTAAATACTTTTAAAACTTTTTGAAATTTATGTGAAATCTTATGCAATTTTTGTTATATCTTTAGAAATATGCGAAAAGGTGATAGTCGGACGGGGCGAGGTCTGGAGACTCATGTTGTAGGATAACTTTGCCATGTCTTCGGGCCCATTGTGGCCGTTTTTCGACCAACACATGATTCAAATTGATAATTTGTGGTCGGTAGCGATCCGTATTCACCGTCTAACCAGGTTTTAATAACTCGAAAAACACCACACCACACTGGTTCCACCAAACACAGAGCATTGTCTTACGGCCAAAGCGATTTGGCCTTGAAGTCGATGGCCCGACCTCACCAGGTGAAAGCCATGATTTTTTCCGCTTCGGGTTCTCGAAATAGATCTATTTTTCGTCCCCCGTTACAATTTGATACAGAAAAGATTTCCTTTCGAACCGTTCAAGCAGCATTTCACAAATGGTTTTTCGATTTTCCATTCGTCTATCGTTCAGTTGGTGTGGTACCCATTTTCCAAACTTTTAGATTTTTCCCATGGCTTTTAAACGTTGGAAAATTGTTCCTCGGGTTACATTTAGTGTTTGTGCCAATTGTTGTTGCGATTGGGTTGGGTCTTCATCCAATAACGCATGCAATTTCTCGTCTTCGAACTTTATCGCTGCACCAGGATGTTCATTTTCCCCAGGTCATTTGCGACCTTCGAAAGGTAAAACATTAAGGTAAAATGTCTGAGAAACAACCAGATGCCCTTTTTCTGATTTGTCTTTGTTTTTCAGCGTAAAAAAATGTTTAAGATGCTTCACAAAAGTCGTTGAACAACATGACCCTCAGGTCCAAGACAATTCAGAAAAAGGGCATCTGGTCGTTTCTCAGACATTTTACCTTAATTTTTTTACCTTTCTAAACTCACAAAAACCATTCTTGCACAGATCATTTTTGACTTGAAATTTTCTGCTCCTTTCAAATCCGCAGTCAAAAATAGGGGTTATCATTTAAGAAAAGGGTCTTACCTCCAATTGACCTTGAAAATTGACCTCAAGGTCGAAATTGATGGTACAGTCAAGTGTCCCCCACGGTCCTGTCCAACCTTTGTTCAAACCTTTTTTTCGTAGATAAAGTATTTAAGAAGATATTTGGAATTATAGATTAAAATGGGTTACTGTGTCTATGTTATAATTAAAAGTTTGTCATATGGACAACCGGAGAATTTCGCCAGAATCAGGTGCTAATCTGAAAAATTGCACCCGATCCCAGCGAAATCGCGGTAAAATTTCAGCCATAACCACGTCTCACGACCGTGATAGGTGGTAATAGTCTGTGACAGAATCAATACGACGATCCGCCAAAAGTTTCGTGCACCCTGAGGACACGGAGTGATCCAAGGGCGACCGCCTTCTGCATTTTCCCCGCAAGTGTTTTAGCATATTGTTCACACGCAGGGATGCTTTTCAGGCTTTTAACCAGTGAAAGCTTGGCACTTCCAAAAGGGCCGATGATAAGGGCGATTAATTTAACAGAATATTCCGGGTACAATCGATGCAACGCCCTTACAAGGTCTCTATACTAATGCCGAAAATTCGATAACGAACATGATTTGCTTCTCGAAGTCAAGGAGAAATATTTCAGGCCTCGAGTGTGCAACAAAAACAATTGTCGAGAATATTAAGTTTCAGTATATGCGGCACTTCTGATTCTCGACAATTGAATCTATTTCCCTAGAAGCATTTAGCGGAGCGATATTCAGGTTAGTGCCGTGAGTACCAGAGATGGTAATAAAGCACTCTTAGTGCCGCATTGTGCCTTAGAATGTAGGTCGTTTCCTTATCAGTTGGACTACTTAAAAGTTTGTATCCTAGATGCTCGAGGTGTGCATGACACGCCCTGCAGCTATCATCCGGAATGTCTTGGCTCAAAATGTTGCGACGGTATGTTAAGGTGGAAATGGCACCATCTTCACATACCAGAATGAGACCCTCCGTGACCTACTTCGTTCCGGGTGATTAAAGGAAAGGACTTTCTGAATCCGGACTTGTAGGAGTGAGTACTCGAGATAGATAAGATTTCCTGTATTCTGCTCACTGCTGATACTGCTGCTCCGCTTCTTTGTGCAGAAACGCTCCTTTGTCCACTTTTTCATGCTTCCTGGCTTTTGATTGTGCGGATCTTATCTTTAACCGGAATAGTATCGGCTACAGCTGTGACTAACGGGCGTCCGACAGCTGAACCGGTTGTATCCGAATCTGTGTCACGCGTGTTCGTTTTAAAAGTGGTCCTATGCATTGCAATGGGTGATGATATTACTAACGATGGTTTAACGACCCCGCTGGCCGCATCTCCACTTGCAGATCTATATGTAGACGAGAGTATACGCGAAGCGCGTGGGAGAGTTGCCCGTACTGGTGATAACGCTGCTGTCCTGAATACCAAAGGTTCGCTTGCCATTGCCTGACGCATACTCGGACCTGCAGCCGGTTCTCGTTTTCAATACTTAGTGTTCACATCCGACCTTAATGTAGGAAAGATCGGATAGAATACTGGATAGGACTTGTTCAAGGGACTGTGAGGTAGAGTCTGTTGGCGTCATTTCTGGAGTTTGTCAGTGAAGTATTTTCAAGTATAGCAGTTGCATCTGAGTCCGTATTAGTTTTATATCTTTCAATTTTATTTTCCCGATAAACGTGGAATGCCAGTTAGCACGATTTTTCGGGACAGTTTATTCGCGTTTAAATCTGCATTTCTTAAAAAGGTTAAATTGGCAAACGTTTTGACCACTGATAGGAGTCGTCCTCAGTGCCAGATATCAAATTAAAACAAGTTTTAAATATCTATAATTATACAGGATGTCTAAAAAGTCCCGGGACGTTTGGATATTTCCTCGGGTAAAATATTTTTCAAAAAAGTGAAGGTCATTCCTGTATAAAATTTTAACTAGGAATTCAATGGTGACCTTCATTTTGACCTTTTAGTTGAACTTCATGGCTTTTAGAAGGTCAACTTTGTTTTTTTAAAATGGAAACCCCCTTTTTTACATCTGCAAACGATAGAACGGAAAATTCTACGTTTAGATACGTACCCAAGTCATAGGTCAAATGTGACGTTCAAGGTCAGTTAGAGGTTATTTAAAATTAACAAAGTTTCCTAAGAGGTCACTGTGATTCCTGAAGTAAATTTCAACGAGGAATTCAATCGTGACCTTTAGTTTGACCTTGAAGTTGACCTTCATGGCTTTTTAAAGTTCAACTTTGTTTTTTTTAAATGGAAATCTCCTTTTTTACATCTGCAATCGATAGAGCAAAAAATTCTACGTTCAGGTACGTGCCCAAGTCATAGGTCAATTGTAACGTTCGAGGTCATTCAGAGGTTATTTGAAATTAACAAAGTTTTCCAATAGGTCAGTGCAATTCCTGAAGTAAATTGCAACGAGAAATTCATTGGTAAGCTTTGTATTAATTTTGGTTACAGCGTCTTGGATATTGTAAAACCATAAGGAAATTTTTCATTAAAAGTTCCAGGTGTTCTGGTGACAGTTCTGTTCCTTCCCAAAGAGTTATACAGTCCTATACCGTTTTTCGATTCCTAAGTCAATACCTAAGGCGATACCATAAGTCCTATACCGCGTTTCCATACGAATATTACGAATCGAAACTAAATTTTCGTATTACAAGTACATAATTACTATCATTGGGTAAAAGATTATTACGGCGCAAGCTAAACTTTCGGAATGAGGGAGGTTATCTGTATTATTCATGCGCAGTTGGGGAAATGGAGTTCGACCTTATGATCAAATTCGTTTGCTGTTGAATCGCACTTTTCGTAATGGAGAAGGGTTAAATCCTGTCTCAAAATCAATAATTCAAAGAACTGTAAGGCGCTTTATGAATCATGGATCTATCAAGGACCTTCAGAGAACTGGTCGAGTTAGTGATGAGCGTGGCGTTGCTCCTGAGACAGTGCGAAAGATTTTAAAAAGCATTAATGTCCATCCTTACAAAGTTCATCTGGTACAAGAGCCCAATGAAGACGATCCTGATCGTCGGGTTGAATTTTGTGAAATTATGATGGACAGA
>JAAAKG020080597.1:0-16823 GCA_010014905.2 Druon quercuslanigerum | reverse complement strand
ATATCATTTCAAAAAATTAAAAAAAAAAAGTTTTTAATAATTACTTAGTAAAAAAACTTAAAAAGTTAGTATTTCAAAATAGAGTTTTAAAAAATTTCGATTTTTGAAGAATTCGAAGAAAGAATTCGAAGAAAATTAATTTAAAGTTTTTCAAATCATTTTCAATAATTTTATAAATTAGTGAAAAAGTATCTGAAAAACTGTAAGGCAAGTTTTTAAAAGATTTTTTCTAAATTTAATAAACAGAGACCACCATTTTTTTAATTCTGCAGAATTAAAGAAAATGTAGGAAAAATTCGAGTAAGTTTAGAAAGTATTTAAAAGTCTTAGATTCAAAAATAATTTTAAACTTGGAGAAATTTTCAAAGTTTACGAGAGAATAAACCAATTTTTTTTTAAGATTTCAAAGATTTTTAAGAAAAATTCGAATCAGTTTAGAAAATATTATTAGGATGTTTTGAAAAAATTAAAAACCTAATTTATCATTTAAAAAGAGATAAAATTTTTTTTAAACGAAATGTAGATTTTAGAAGGATTTGAAATTATATTTGGGAGCTTCTGAAGGATTTTGAAAGGTCTAAAGACAATAAAAAATTCAGGAAAAGTTGGGTTTAGAATATGCTTTGAAAGCGAACGAGACCGATCAAAATATTTTAAATTCACGTGTTGAAATGAATTTTATTTTTTGTTGATTCAAAACCAATGTATTTAGATTATTATATTATTAATAATATTGAAAATCAATAATCCAAACATAATACATTTCTAAAAATTTCTAACATTAAAATATTGTTATTTATAACAATCACAACTCCATTAAATGAAATCATACGATATTTATAAGCAAAACCTATAGATTGGAAACCAATCACTTGTTTAGTGTCTCTCTTTAAAATATTGTATTTTGAGATTGGAAAATAATCAATTTTTTCAAGAATAATGTCCAGCATATATTCAAACAGTAATACCTAAAAAGGGGGATACTCTTATGGAATTTTCCATTGCGAGCTGGAAACGGGATCAGTCTGACGAAAAATTCCGTAACAATAGACATTTCTCTAAAAATAATCATAATAAATAAAATCGAACGTGTTCGATGTCTGCTGGATAAACACCTATGTACTTAGAAAATAACGAAAGAACTTTTTTCGAGAATCATCTTTTCCCTCTCCTGAGTATATTTCACGTGACCCAAGTGACTTTGGGAATCCATGGTAGTAGGGTACATCGCTTAGCAGAAAACAAAATCAAGTAAGAAAAAATGTGCAGAGAATTGCGTAAGTGGTGGGCACGTGTCGCCGAAGGTAAATACGGGGTACTCTTGGCGCTACCTTGGTGCCACGTGTTAACCAGGCTAACCAAGATAATCACTCATTACAGACATTTTACAGCTTAGCATGAACCGAGTACTTGCCATTCTTCACAAGATGAACCGAGAGTCTCTCTCATTGGTCGAGCTAGACAGCTAGGGCAACCTGACCATAATTCTTACCGCAAACATATCGGTCAGTCTGGTTAGCGAGTGATCTAAAATTTTTTGTCACGCCTCCTTATGCTCGTCAAATGTCTACAGTTTCCTCTTCCAAGAAATAGCAGACACTTGTCAAAATCCACTTCACGTATTCTCGGTTTCCTGCGCACTCTCAAAGTCAGGGCTCAGATTGACTAGACTAGAAAGCTTACAAAATCATTTTCAAGCAAAAAATAAAACAACTAATTTTCTGAACAATATTTACATTTTTAAACAAACTGATGTAATTTAAAGTAAAATTATGAATTTTTAAGGAGAATTATTGAATTTTCAACCAAAAAGATTAACCCATTAACGACCAAAGCTATCAATTTTATAACATGAGTTTGACCGCAAAATTTATGGGTATAACGAAAAAATAAATAGATCAAAAGTACTGCCCCTTACGTTTTTGGGTGGGCTTAATTCGAATCCGTGGTCCAAATTTGAATATTTTAACTTTAAAATTAAATTATGCGGTTTTTGCATACAAAAATAGTGAAAAATGTTAGATTTTTTATTTTTATAATTTTTTTTCAGACATAAGACGCGTTAATATCTTAAAATTTCTTTAACCATCGGTGCACAAAATTCTTAAACTTTATCAAAAAATTTTTATATAAGTGCTTTTTATTCCAAAATGGCGGACAAAATGCAAAAATGTTCCAAAAACTGTTTTTTCCATAATCGTTATTTTTCTCAAAAACTGCAAACTTTAAAAAAATGTTCCGTAGATTAAAAATGTCTTCAAATTAACCATAGAGCATTATGAAATTTTTTCAGATTTTTTAGAAAAAATTATTGATTTTTAAACAAATCAAAAATATGGAATTTCGCGAAAAAAAATTTCAAAAATCTGAAAAAATTCAAGAATATTCTTTGAATAATTCTAAGACATTTTTATTTCTAGAAAATTTGTATCAGAGCCTATAGTTTTTAGGAAATAATTGATCAAACTTCATGCGAATTATTTTCAGCCGTTTTTAGGTTTTGGAAATTTACTTTTTTATTTATTAATTTTTCATAAACTATAGGCTCTCGTACAAATTTTCCAAGAATAAAAATGTCTTAGAATTATTCAAAGAATATTCTTGAATTTTTTCAGATTTTTTGAAAAACTTCTTGCAAATTTCAAATTTCTAAAAAATCTGAAAAAATTTCATAGTGTTCAATGGTTAATTTCAAGACATTTTTAACCCATGAAACTTTTTTTTTAAACTTTGCAGTTTGGAGAAAAAAGCGATGATGGAAAAAAAAGTTTTTGGGACATTTTTGTATTTTGTCCGCCATTTTGGAACAAAAAGCACTTATAGAAAAATTTTCTGTTAAAGTTCAAGAATTTTCTGCACCGATAGTTGAAGAAATTTTAAGATATTAACGCGTTTTATGTCTGAAAAAAATTATAAAAATAAAAAATCAAACATTGATAGCTTTGGTCGTTAATGAGTTAATGTTCAATCAAAAAGAATTAGTTCTTTTGAAAAATATGAATTTTCAATTGAAAAATATAATTTTTTAATTAAAAGTTAAATAATTACATTTTTAGTTATAAAAATTAATACTTAACTAAAGAGATGAATTTTTAACTAAACTTTTTCAAAAAATTAATTACATTTTCAAAGAAAATGATGAATATTTAACTTGAATTATGAATCCTCAACTGGAATAATTTAATTTTCAACCAAGACAATTTATATTCTACCAAAAAATACGAGTTTTTAAATAAAAAATATATTTTTATCCAAAAGTTGAATACATACATTTTTATTTACAAAAATTACTGTTCCAACAAAGAGATTAATGTTTATCTAAAATAATGAAATATTTAATTAAAATAGTTACATTGTATTTTAAAATATATAAATTTTGACTAAACAAAAACATAATTTTCAAAAAATTAGTTGCATTTTTAAACGAAGTGATGAATTTGAGTTATTCAATTTTACACCAAAATATTAATTTTTAACTAAAATGATGAATGTTTAACTAAAATAATTTAATTTTTGACTAAAAGATTAATCTTTAACTACATCGAAAAAAAAGAATTTTAATTTAAAAAGCTAATTTTTCAGCCAAAAGTTAAGTAGTTGCATTATTACTTCCAACAATTTTTAATAAAAAGATATTTTTTCAACCATAAATTGAATAGTTAAATTTTTAGTCACAAAAATAATGTTCCACCTAAGAGATGAAATTCTCAACTAAAATAGTAAAATATTGAATTGGAATATTTAGACTGCTGCTAAACAATATATAATTTTCAATTTAAAAAAACTTATTTTCAAAAAATTACTTACATTTTTAACTAAAATTATTAATCCTCAAGTAGAATAAATCAATTTTCAGCCGAGACAATTATTTTTATCAGAAAATATGAATTTTCAATTTGAAAAGATAATTTAAAAGTTGATTAGTTACAATTTTAGTTACAAAAATTAATGTTGATCCAATGAAATGAATTTTAAAATAAAATTATGGAACATTTAATGTAAATAGTTACATCTTCAGATTAAATAATATTTTTAACAAAAGAAAACCCTAATATTCAAAAAGGTATGTAGTTATAATTTAAAGCGACGACTATTCAATTACAATGTCGAATCTTTAAATATAACCGCAAACTAAATAGTTACATTTTTATTCAAAGAATGAATGTTCAACCAAAGAATCAAATTTTCAAATAAAACAGTGGAATATTTAATTAAAATAGTTACATTTTCAGTATAAAAGAAAATTTCAACAATAAAAAAACAATCATTTTCAAAAAAATAGTTACATTTCAAATTAATAATGAATTTTCAACTAAAATTATGAATCCTTAATTAGCGTAATCGTACTTTCAATCCAAAATATTAATTTTTAACCTAGAAGAATTATTTCTACTAAAAAATAAAAAGTTTTAATCAAAAAGGGTGATTTCTCAAACAAAAGTTGAATAGTTGCATTTTAAGTCACAAAAATCAATGTTCAACCAAAGAGATGAATTTTTAAATAAAATAATGAAATAATTCATTGAAATGGTTACATTGTCATTTAAACATATACAGTTTTCAAATCATTTTTTTTTTTTGAATTAGTTATATTTTTAACGAAAGTGATGAGTCAGCAACTGGAATTACTAAATTTTCAATAGAGACGAATACTTTCTACCGAACAGACGCATTTTCAATTATAATACGTAATTTCTAAACCAAAAATTAAGAATAGTTACATTTTTCGATAAAGAATCTAATGCTGCATAAAATAAGAAAAGTCGCATAAAATTAAAAAATTAGAAATATTACACATAAAGTTTCAAAGGAGGGCGAAAAAAGTAGCACCTTTTAAAGATAATGAAAAAGCAGTATCATACACTAAATGACTGGCATAACAACTTTATTTGTTTAGTAATATATGTATATAGAGTACTTAATTCTCATAATGATTTTTCAATATTCTTTGCACACTCAAAATAAACTTAAAAGGCAATTAGAACACTTTTTTCAACAATGAATTCAGCCTGAAGGATTCTAAATATAATTTAAAAATATTTCTTTCTGAACAGACAGCTTGTCAAATTCTATTATTTTTAAATGGGAGAAGTTTATCATTTCTATCAATTTTGAAATTTGAGAAGAAGAATTTTTAACATTTTAAACTTGAAATTACGTAACAATTAAAGCTTTAAATTGAGGAGCGTATAATTCAAATGTGAAATTATTCAGACTTCACAGCCCAAAATGCTCTCGAAATAGGATGATTTTGCACAAGAATAGAGAAATAGATTTTTTTAAATCAAAATAATTATAGATAAAATATTGAATTCAAGACATAACGCTTTAAATTTATAAGATTGAAAATCTAATTACGTTGCACTTTTAAGAAACTGGTAATATGTATAACTAAATGAGACGAACTTTGAACAAAAAATTGAATTTTTAAGTTGAAAAGTCAAATGATTTAGAAAGCTGTTGACATTTAAACCCGGAAGATTAATTTTCATTCAAATAGTGGAATTTTCAATGAAATGGTCGATTTTTCTAACAAAAAATATTAAAATTGAACCAAATAGTTGAGGTTTGAAGCTAAAAGGCTGAATTTTCTTAAGCACATTTGAATTATAATCGTATGAAAAGGTAAATTTAAAAAAATAATAATATTCAGCCAGACATTTGCAACTAAATAAAAATAGTTGAAAACTTTTGAGTAAAAGAGACGAAAGAATAATTGGGCGACAATTGGGCCTCAACTGCACAGAACAGATAACAAAAATTTAACATAATTAAAAGATTAATTTACAGTATGTAATCCCTCCCGAATCCAGAAACTTTTCGAATTATTACGAATTTTTACTTATCAAAACTTATATTGATAAAGCCGATCAGTGTTTTTTTATTGGGCTTTTATTGGGTTTGCCCATAGAACGCCCATTGTGGGAGTTCTAAATTAATTAACAGATATTATTTTAATTATATGAGTAAATGCATGCAATCTCATCGAAATCCTGAAGCTTTTCTAGAATTATTCCGAATTTTTAATTATGAAAACTTATAATAATAAAGCTGATTTAGTGTTTATAATGAAAATAATTCTCAAACTATAAACTTACATAGTAAATTAATTATTTACGAATATAGCTTGTTTATTATATTTTGTTGGAAAATGTTAATGCACCTTAATTTCCTGAAATTTTTTCCCTCATCCTTAAAAAACTTCTGATCATTAAATATTATTCATACACTATCAATTTTCTTTTAACATTTCGCTAAGTTTATAATATATTTTGCATATAATATTTTTCATATGCATAAAATAATAAAACTGTTTCCGAATTAGAAATAAGTTCTAACTTAAAATCTAAATTTTGTTTTAAAAAAACAACAGCAAAGAGATCAGCAGAGTATAGTACAATTTTAAAGTGAAACAACAATAAATAAGCATTTTTTGTAATCTTAGAATTTTGCCATTTTGAAAACCCCGCCTGTATTAGTTGACCTGTGCGGCTGCGCGAGCCGCAACGCCAGAGACGGGCTCTGTCATCTGCACTAAAGCAGTTGCGAACGCCATTTTTTCTTGTAGTCGAGTCACTTTAAGCTTCTGAAAATTAGGGTATGTTTAAAAAGTTCTTTCATTTTTTTAGTAGAAATAAACAAAATAAGTGATCGCCTTGTGCTGTTTCTCGTATTCAGTTAAGAATTTGTACTAAACCAAATATATTGCAGAAAACACCACTTCAGATGCTTTGAGGACCGAGCTGACTGTTGGGATGCTAAGAGTTTTTAAACCATAAAAAAGCGCCAAATTATAAAAAATACTAAGACCTATTTATTATTTTTTACTTTTAACTTTATATATCCAATAATTCTACTTTTTTTATTAATTGGGCATAAAGTGGGCTGTCCAACTAAGACCCAGCATCTTACCTCAATCTGGGCATTTGTTGGGCTGACCGTTCCAACCCAGACAGTAGCCCAGTTGGGCAGTGATATGGCTGCCCAATTGGGGCCCAGCTATTTCACATAGGTTGAATTTTTAACCAACAAAAATTAATTTTTTTATCGAATGGTCGAATTTTCAAAATACTTCAACTTTGAATCAAAGTGTTGAATTTTCAACTAAGAAGATTAGTTTTCTACCAGAAAATACGACCTTTGAAGAAAATAAATAAATTTTTGATCGAATAGTTCAAAATAGTTTAAAATAGTTTTTTTTTTCTTCAAAATAGTTTTTTTTTCTGCTAAATTGTTAAATTTTCCAGCCAATAAGTCGACTTCTTGAAAAAAATTTAATTTTCAACGTGAAAATATAAATTTTTAACAACAATGTTAAATTTCAAGCTAGCAGTTGACTTTTCAACCAATTGGTTAAATTTTTAGTTAAAAAATTATTTGTTTCAGATAAAATACGAATTTTCAACAAAGTAGTTGAACTATTATCCTAAAAAGATGAATTAAACAAATGTAATAGTTAATACATCAAATAAAAAATATTTCTATTTTAATCAAAAACAACTGAAGATTCAAACAAACAATTTAGTTTTTAACATAAAAAGAATGATTTCCTGAAACAAAAAATTTGAACAAAATACGTAATATATCAATGAAACAGTTCAAATTTCAATTTAGAAACATTAATTTTCTAACAAATAGATGAACTTTTAACAAAGCAAATCAATTTCGGACTAAATAGTTAAGTTCATTTTCAACTAAAAAGTTGAGCTTTTAACGAAAAATATAATAGTCGATACTTAAGCTAAAAAATTATTAAACTTATAACAGTTGATTCGGACAAAAAAACGCATTTCAACAAACCATTTTAATCTTTAAATAAAACACATCAAGTCTGAACTGAAGCATTCCATTTTCAACTAAATTCCTAGAAAAAAGAAAAACTTTCAATACATTACGTGGCTTTTCAAGAAAATAGTTAAATAATTTTGACCCAAAAGGATAAAATTTCGACAAAAAAAAAGAATTTCAAATCAAGTAGTTTAATTTTCAACTAAAAACAATAAAATTTTTCGACCACCAATGGAATAGTTGAATTTTCAAACAAAAGAAAAACAACAATTTATTAACAAACATAAATTCGAATAAAGGAATGATCTTGTTACCTAAAATGATGCAATTTCAACAAAAAAATTCATTTTTAAAAAAGTAGTTTCTCTTTCGACTAAATATCGAACTTTCTACCAAATTATTAAACTTTTTTTTAGTGAAACAGCATAGAAAAAACGTTGGCCTTACTCTCTTTCCCATCCAGAAGACTTTACATAATTTATGAGCGACGCCCGTAAATTCCGTAAATTGATAGGAAAAATTACTCAAAACTGTTTTCAAAAATCTGGATTGAGTTCAAGCCTCAACTGGTTCTAGATTCTGAGCAAAAACAACCCACCTTAAGCTGTTTAAACTACATATTAATTTAGGAATTTTCAAATTTATCCTTCATGTCCAAAGTTACCCCGTTTGACGATAAAATTGTATTTAAAAAGACATGGCTGAAAATATTTGGAAACTTTGTTACGGCTTGTTACATGCGGGGGGTAAAAAATGTGTTCGATAATTTATGAATGATACCTTACGAGAAATTTCGTAGCGGTAGATAATTAATTATAGGTGTAAGTTAAACAAATATCTGATGCTTTGATTTACGATAGATGTTTGTCGAGAATTTTGTTACATGCTATCTTGAGGTTGCTGATAATGGGAGAAAAAAAACCTTGAAATGAGTTGTATAATAATGTATAATACATTCGAGACTATAGGTGTAAGTGTCAAGTGTCAACCTTTCAAAGTTTGTCAACAAAAAAAAATGAAAAATAATTTTACCGAAATGATACTTTAACAATTATTTCAGTGTTAAATAATTTATCACTTTTCCTCTAGAAATTCGCCTGCGAGAAAAATAAATTTAATTCAAAATTCATAGATAAAATTCTTCAAATTTTTTTTTTAATTAATGAAACAATTTATTTAAAACAAAATTTTACTTTTAACTAAAAATATGTCCTAAATTGTAGAAAAGAATATCCACAAAAGTTTCATTTGAAAAAAATCCATTCCATGAAACAAATTTCTTTGAAGGAGAGTGAATAAAATTTTTCTATGGTTTAACGAAAGGTCTTTGAATAAAAGAATGTGGGAACTTGGTACGGCCAATTTGTTTTTGTTTGTTTTTAACAAAAAATTGTGCTGAATCGTGCCATAATTAAAAAAAAAAGCTTTTTTAGAGCCAGGACCGCCGTTTTTCTATTTTTCTTTATCTTGTGCTGAATGGCCCTATATATTTTTATTTTATCGTGCAGTAAACAATTTTTAAAAATATTTAAATTTTTAGCAAAAATTGAAAAACAATATTTATAGGACCAGCGCCACAAATCAAAATGTGACAAATATGAATTTCGAAAATCTGAAACTTGCACTAATCTTTTTAGGGCGAGCACAACAGCTGTTCTATAATAATGTTTTTAATCAAATCAATCAGATATTTTTTGGTAAAAGTTGAAACATTTCCACTCGGAATAAGTTTTTATAATTAAAAATTTTAAAAATTCAAGATGTATAATTTTCGTGAAAATCAAGTTTAATTTTACTTGGCAATACAAGTCTATTAAATATATCAAGGGAGTTGCACTAATTATGTTTCTATATGCCTAATACAAAAAAATTCTATTTACAAAATACAAATTCAAAAATGGCTAAAGATGAAAGTTTTTTTATGGTGAATGGTGATAGCTATAAACACTATCGAATCATATCAACTAAATACCACCCTGTTTTTTAATTTTTTTGTTTCATAAGTTAACCTTAACCTTTTTCGCTCAAAATTTTTTTCTTAAATATAATCAAAAATATAAAAAACTTCACACCTGAAAAGTTTTTTAAAGAAAAAAGTATATTTAATTATTATCATAATTATTTACAATTGTTTTCACAATATTCTATAAGGAATCAGTTATTTTTGAATGAAAGAAAACAATGCAATTGTTTATTGTTACAAATTTTTAAAATTTAATTCTTTGGTAAAACTAAAAAAATAAAAAAATTCTAACTTAACGTTATTAAAAGTTGTAAAGTTTCTGCACACGAAACAAGAAAAGATATATGTAAAAGACAGTGTTTTCAAAAATTGAAATAAGGGTTCCATTAAACAAATCCAAAAATAATGAAAATTGTGTTTGATATTTAAAAAAAGCCAGCTTGATCAAAAATCGAAATCTTTACACATGAAAAATTAGTAATAATTTTGACAAATATAAAAAATTGTTATTTTTAGAGTAAAAAATCAGATTACTATAATGAGGGTAATCGTTTTAATAAAAAAAATCCATTCATTTCCCGGTTCGCAAAAAATTGTGAATGAAATTAAAAAATTTAAATTCTGAAGCTAAAATTTGTCTACTTTGAAGTAATAAAAAGTGACCTGCATATAATATTATCAATTTGAAGGGAGAAAAAATTAAAATTGCGCGATTACAATTTTTTATAAACTGAACACTTCCTAAATTAGAAGTTAAATTAAGGTAAATGCACTATTATTCGTCACCTTAACGTAAATAGGAAATGAAAAATGCTTATAATTGTGTTCACGATTAAAATTAAAATTATGTAACTTACCTGAAATCACTTTTTTTTCATTCACTTCAAATAGTTTTATAATCCTTATAAATCTTACAAATTTCATTTTTAAATTTTGAAAAAATCTACATATTGTGTTAGATTTTTTCAAATTTTAAATTATTAATATAATTTTTTTAGAACCTCTGAACCTTTTTTTTAATTATTTGAATTTTTCCTAAAATCTTGTCTATATTTAAAAAAATACCGTAAAATAAAAAATATTTCATTAACCCTCGGGAAACAAACCTGTTTTTTTTAATCAGGGAGAACACTCCTGGGTCAATCTGACCCAATATATTTTTTGATCGTTTACCATTCCACAATGACTGGACCGATTGCCTTGAATAAATTCTGAGGTATACTTAAAACCCGATAGAAATAATTCATGTGATATTGAAATATTGTTGATGTCTTTAACATGGTTTTAAAAAATCACGTAAACAATTTTTTTAAATGAAATTTAAAGAAAAATTTGAACTTGTTTAATTTTTAATATTTTGCGCTAAAAATTGATGTGGAAACTCACAAAGTAAGCTAAAATAATGAAAAAATATTCTTATACTGTAATATTCAAAAAAGAGACTTTTTTAACATTGGAAGTTCGTCCATATTTTATTACCAGACCCTAAAAAAATCACGCACTCTTCAAATTTTTTTGAAAATTTTTCCACAAAAAATTGTTTGCGGGTCAATTTGACCCAGTGTGTCCAACTAGGGTTAAAATATTCCAGATTCATTTTTGAAATTTTGGGAAATATTTTTAAGCATTCTCTTAAAATTCATTTTTCAACATAAAAGAAAAATCATCTTTAATTTTCTTGGGAATCTTAACAAAATGTTTTTTATTATTTTGAAGTCTTACAATTTTTACAAAACTTCAAATTTTTTTTTTTTTTCGAAATCAGCAAAAATAAAAAATCGATATTATGTTTTAAATTAGGTCCTTCTTGGTTGTTTGCACCTAAATTTAGGTATGAATAATCGCCTTTTATCGATATACGTACACACTCAGTTTAAAGTATTCAAAATAATTACAAATTTTACATTATAATGTAAAATATATTTTTGAATCTTTTCAAAATTTCGAAATATCTCTTCAAGTTAATCGATTTTTTCTAGAAATAATAGGTGTTCAATATTTCTTCATACAACAAAATTCAACAAATTAACATGCAAATTAAAAATTTTCAAATATGACAAATAAAACTGTAACGTTCAAAGTTTTGTTTTGTTTAGTTATCAATATATTTGTTTTCTAATTACTAATTTCAAACGGACCGTAAAATACTTCTAAACATTCAGCAATTGATCTCTTTCTGAATTAAAAAATGTCAAATTCTCAAATTTTATACTGAAACAATATCTGCATTTTTATCAATTTGAATATAATAATGTGTTAATAATAATAAATTAATAGATAAAAATTAATAATTAATCAATAATAAATAAAAATATATTACTTTGTACTTATTTAAAAATAAAATTCGTTTAATTTTTAACATTAAAATCTGGAAATTCTTAACTTTTGAACTGATTTCGAATCGCCTCGTAAAATTAATTTTATTATAATGCGAATTATAATATTAATTAAATTATAATTGAAATTATAAAATTATAATTTTATTATAATGCAAAAAAATTGCAAAACAATTTAACTTATATGTTTTTAAATTACTAATTTTAAATGGACAGTCAAATATTTCTAAACATTCAGCAATTGATCTTTTTCTGAATTAAAAAATGTAAAATTCTCAAATTTTATACAAAAACAATATTTGGAATTTTATAAATTTAAATATAATAATTAATTATTAATAATAAGGAATTAATAAATTAAAATTAATAAAGACTCCACCATAATTATGAATATTTTATTTGGAAGTTATTTTAAAATTGAATCCGTTTAATTTTTAACGTCAAAATCTGGAAATTCTTAACTTTTGAATAGATTCTAAATCGCCCCGTAAAATCAATTTTACTATAATGCAAATTATAATTATAATTAAATTATAATTAAAATTATAAAATTATAATTTTATTATAATGCAACAAAAATTTCAAAACAATTTAACTAATATGTTTTCGAATTACTTATTTTAAATGGACAGTCAAATATTTCTAAATATTGAGCAATTGATCTTTTTCTTAATTATAAAATGTTAAACTCTCAAATAGTAGACTGAAACAATATTTCATATTGTTTGTTTGATTTGATACGCTTCTCTAATTTTTTAATTGTTTAATTCGTTAAAACTGCATTTTTTAAGTAAAAGATTTTCGAATTACACATTCTAGACGGAATTAAATCGTAATCGAAACATATAAAAATTCAACTTATGATTTTTTAAACTAAAAAAATCGAAAATGAACAGATTTTTTGTTTATATTTGTAAAATTCCTGATCAGAAAATAAATCCACTATCATCACCCGGGTTTTCCCGGTCTCTTAATATTGTTACTTATATACAGGGTGGGCTATTTTAATCTATCCACCGCAGAATCTCCGGAAATAAGCCGTATACAAAGAAATTATTCAGACAAATGTTGCTCAGTACAATGGGGTCCATCTTTCTGTAAAAGCGGTTTTGATCTTAATATCAATTTTCAAGGTTATTTAAAGGTCACATTGATTTTTTAAATAGAAACCTCTATCTTTGACATTAGATTATAAAAGAGGAGAACATTTTGCGTCCGAAATGATAGTTAGAGTCATTTTTTCTGAGGTCAAATAAAGGTTAAATCAAAGTCAAATTTCAAAAATCATGCAGAACAAAATTTTTTTGTTTTATTTTTTTAACACGTTTGGGCAAAACAAAGCTGGGGTGGATTAGGGGCCAATGACTTTAAGAACCTTGACCTCGAGGCATGCTTTGAAGGTCATTCGAAGGTCAAAGTGTTTGTTTTCCCGAAAAAGCACCCGAAACCAAACCCACGAGCTCCAAATCAACAAACTCCACACTTTGATCTACGAATGACCTTCCAAGTTAGCCTCAAGGTCAAGGTGATCAAGGTCATTGGTCCCAAATTCACCCCAGCTTTGTGTTGCTCAAACGTGTTAAAAAAATAAAACAAAAAAATCATGTTCTGCATGATTTTTGACATTTTTCTCGATTTAATCTTTAATTGACCTCATGAAAATTGATTCTTAACCATCATTTCGGACGTACGATTCCTCGCTCTTTCAGAATCTAATGTCAGAAATAGGGGTTCCCATTTAAAAAAATCAATGTGACCTTCAAATAACCTTGAAAATTGATCTCAAGGTCAAAACCGGTTTTCCAGAAAGATGGCTCCTATTGTTCTGTATAACAAATATTGCTATTTCTATTGTTAAGGTAGAGTTTCAGGGGTAGGGGTAAATTTTTCCAAAAAAAGCATTCCCTAATAAATATAAACGACTCCTATCTGACACAGAAGACATTGGAATAGAGTAATTTATCCTTTCTAATTTCAATTTTTAAGAGGATCTCAAATCTATGGTCCCGGCGCGGCTTTGTCGCTTTATTAGATAAATCTTATCGGCAGATCGTGTGGTCGGTGCCTGAGTTAGGTAATTGAAGGATACACCCCATGGATTGAGTAAAGAACAGGTGGTAGGCGCACAGCGAGGGGTAGCACGCGTCAAACCACCCCCGTGGTAAGCCATGGGTTCGTATGGCATTCACCATATCCCAAGTCTACGGGGTTATGGGGCACAGCTGGGTGCCGTGTAAACGCTTACTCCCCCCATCCTAAGTACTCCGCTGCCACTTGAAAACAGAACCCGTACCCCCTGCCTGCCTGCCTAGGCCCTAGACTAGCCCTAGAGCAACGTCCAAAGTCGGGGGCGCGATTTTCATGGTCTTTTTATTGGGTTTCCAACTTCACGGGGTCTCGCTAAACGCTAAACTGTTTTCGTAAACACATCCGTTGACGCGATCCGTCCGTTGACGTTTGTCCGTCTGTCCATCAATCCATCTTTATATAGGTACATCCTCGACCCCCTACCGTTAAATTTCTCCAACCGGAAATTGTCAGATGACATGATAACTAGCTTCTTTTATTTGTTACTCTAACAACGCGTACCCTTTTTCTACAACATAGTAGCTTTTTAGTTAATTATGTTTATTTTTGAGTAAATAAATAATTTAACTCTTATCTCAGACCACTCTTATCTCACCATGTTTTTTTTTTTTTTGAATAATTTATGCAAAAATCCGGGTGGTTGTTTTAATCGAAGAAAATAATTCCTGATCATTAACCGGTTTTCTTCCCGGCTCGCAAACACTTTTTAGGTCAATAATATTAAAAATGTGCTAAAAAAGTTTCCATTTGGAAAATTTGAAATTAGAGTTTTAAAGTTTTTTAATTCTAAAATTTTGTATTCAATTGCTCATTGCTCAAAATCGAAGAATCGTAAAACTTTTTTTTTTTTTTGTTGATTCTAAACCAATGTATTTAGATTATTATATTATCAATAACATTAAAAATATATAATCCAAACATAATACATTTTGAAAAATTTCTAACATTAAAAAAATTGTATTTATTTAATTTCAATTTTTAATATTTTATTCATATAAGAATCTAATAAAAAGATTTTTTCCATGAAAATTGAGGTAACATTCACAACTCAATTTAAATAAATCATACGATATTTATAAGCAAAACCTATAGATTGAAAAGAAACGTTAAACAATTTTTTATTCAATTTTTTTAAACTGAACACTTCCTTAATTAGAAGTTAAATTATTTTTATTTTAAGTAGTTTAAAAATCCTTGAAAAGCACTAAATCTTTTTTTTTAATCTTGAGAAATCTAGAAGTTGCTTTAAATTTATTTTTTTTAAATAAATAGAATTTTCAAACAATTATGAGTAAATCCTGTACATTTTAAAACGTATTCTTAATTTTTAAAGGATTTAGAACAGTTTTGACAAAAAAAAATTATTGTTCGCTTTTAACAATAATGTATTTCTATTTATAGTTCATAAGCTAAAAGTGTCTTTTTAATCAAAAATTTGCAACTTCAAACGCTGTTAATTATTTAAGTCTTTAGGAATGCATTTAAAAACTCTTTAAATTTAAAATAAAAATCTCAAATGGAAAATTTTTTAAGTAGAAAATCTAAATATTTCTAAAATTCCCGGTCAAAAAATAAATTCACTGTCATTTTCTGGTTTTTTCCCGGTCTTAAAAAATTCCGGATCATTTCCCGGTTTCTCGGTCCAGCGACGACCATGAAAAATGTTAAATAATAAACAAATAACATTCATGTAATATTTATGTTATTGTCGTAACTTGTTGTACAATTTCTGTTATCTGCTATCTATCAACCTACGATAAGGTCAGGAGGTCAACCAATTATGAATTCAGGTGTACACACTCGAAAACAAATTTTCTTGGACATACATGAAAATTATGATAAATCAGAAAAATGTAAGTTGATTCACCATAAAATTTCAGTGACTCAACGAAAATTTTTGATTGAATCAATCAAATACTTCATCTGCCAAAATATTTACTTAAAACAACCAAAAAAATTAGTTAGGTCAAGTAAATACTTTGTTGTCCGTACAGTAACCATATTCCATGGCTGAACAAACAAAAATTTTGTTGATTCAACCAAATCGTTTTCTGAGTGTACATGCTTGTTAATTCTTTCGAATTCTTTTTAATCCCGCTAAAAATATCTGTGATGCAAAAACATTTTCTAAGTCCAACTACATAAAGTTTAGAAATCAAATTTGGTAAAGTAATTTTGAAAGAAATATTCATAATAAAATATATTTAAAATAGACCTTGTTTTCTAAGGTTTTACAGCTTTAAATTAGAAATACCCAGAATAGCAACCTGTTCACATTTAACTTAATTTTAATTCTTTTAAATTTTCCTGAATTCACCTTGAATGTTGATGTAAATTTTCTTATAACTACACTGAGAAAAAACTGTGTTCCATGCAAATAAATCGATTTTTTAGATATACATTTGCTTGAGTGAAAAAAAAACAATTATTAGCGTGAAATCTTTTATGTTTGATTCAAGGTGATATTTATTTATTTTCTTGATTTCAAGGCATTCATTTCTTTAAAGCAAACTATATCCCATTGGTTCTGTGGGCGATAAATGGTTTACTTCAATCAAAAAAATTTTTTTTTGTATTAACAATTTTTTTTAGTGTAGGGAGCGTGCGCAATTTACGTTGTTAGTTTAGTTATTTTTTATTGACAGATT
>JAAAKG020080586.1:0-16823 GCA_010014905.2 Druon quercuslanigerum | reverse complement strand
CGGAGATAATAGAGGACATCGTTGGTGGTTTCCGGATTCCCAAATCGGCGGACAGGCTTTTTAGCTTGAAGAGTGGATGAACCAGAAAATTGGATAATTTGGAAGATTTCAAATTTCGCGCGAAAAGGACTCACATCCGTTACAATATTGTAAGTACTTCAACAGATAAATTGGAATTCCAATTGAACGAGGGAGAGGTTGCCACTTCGCAAAGGTTTAAATTATATTCTAAGGATTGTACAACTATTTCACGAAAATGACAAAATATGTAAACGATTTCACAAAGATTTCAAAGATTTGACAATGATTTAAAATATTAATAAGATTTTACAACGATTTCTAAAGATTTCAAAGTTTAAAAAGATTGACAAACATTTCAAAAGATTTCACAAAGATTTTCAAAATTTCTAAAAATTTGAATGATTTTATAAAGACTCCAAAAATTTCACAATGATTTCAAAGACTTGACAATGACTGCAAAGGATTTCAAATTTTACAAATATTTTTAAAAATCTCGAAAAATTTCACAAAGATTTCAATAATTTAAAATTTTTAAAATATTTTTATGATTTTAAAAAGATTCCCAAAATTGTACAATTATTTCAGTAGCTTTTAAAGTTTACAAAGATTTACACAATTTTTAAAATATTTCACAAAGACTTCCAAAATTTCTAAAGATTTAAATGATTTTAAAAAAGTTCAAAAAATTTCACAATGACTTCATAGACTTAATTCTGATGTCAAAGATTGAATACGAAATAAGAAAAGTTAAAAGATTAAAAAAGATTTGAATGATTTGACTAAGATTGAGAACTCAATAATTTCACAAAGATTTTAAACATTTCTGAACGATTTAAAAGATTTAAACGATTTTAAAAAAAGTCCAAAAATTTCACAATGATTTAAAAAGAGTTCAAAACATTAAAAAAAATTCAACGATTTTATAAAGATTTTGAAGATTTCATAAACATTTCAAAGATTTCAGAATGTTTTTAAGGTTTAGAAAGATTACAAACATTTATGTTATTTCAGAATGAATTAAAAAATATTACAAAAGATTTCAAGATTTCATAAAGATCTCAAAGATTTTAAAATGATTTAAAATATTTCAAAATGATTTCAAAAGATTTACAAAAAATTTCAACTTTCCACAAAGATTTAAATTATTTCAGATTTTAAAGATTCCACAATGACTCAAAGTTATTTCAAAGATACAAAGATTACAAAGATTAAATAGATTTTAAAAATTTCAAAGATTTCAGAACAACGATTTCAGAAAAATTTCATAAAGGCTTAAATGATTTTACAAATATTTCAGATATTTCGCAATAATTTAAAAAATCACAAAGATTTCGAAGATATTAAAAGATAACGAAGATTCGAACTACTTTACAATAATTTCAAAAAAATTCAGAAAATTAAAGTGGTTTCACAAAGATATCAAAAAGTTGACAATTATTAAAAATATTACAAAAATTTTACTATCATTTCAATAATTTAAAATTTTTGGAAGATTTACAACAATTTTAAAAGATTTTATAAAGGTTTTAAAATTTTCAATGATTTGACCAAGAGTCAAAATATTTCACAATTATTTCAAAGATTTCACACCGATGTCACCGATTAAACAATAATGATAAAGATTAAAAAAAAGTTGAAAAGATTTCAATGATTTTGTAAAGATTCCAAAGATTTCATAATCATTTCAGATTTCAACAAATTTCAAAAGATTTAAAAGGTTACAATTACAAAAATTTACAAAAATGTTATTGATTTCACAAATATTCTATCAATTTCAAAAGATTGTAAAGGATTTTACAAAGGTTAAAAAGATTTCACAATCATTTACAAAAATTCACACTCAATTCAAAGATACAGAAAAATTTAATTTAAGAGATTTAAAAATATTTAAATCGTTTTAAAAAAATTCCGAAGATGCCGCAATGATTTATAAGATTTAAAAAAACTTCAAAATATTTAGAACATTTAAAAAGATTTCACAAAGATTTCAAAGGTCTAACATCGATTTCAAAGGTTAAGAAAAATTCAGAAGATAGCAATGATTTTACAAAGAGTCCATATATTTCACAATGATATTAAAAGTTTTAAATAATTTTTAAAAGACTTAGAATATTTCAAATGATTTCACAAAGTTAAAAAAAAATCACAAAGAATTCCGTGATTTCACAAATATTTCAAAGATTGCACAATATTTTAAAAGATTTTAAGTTTCTTAAAAAGATTCCAATGATTTGACAAATACTTCAAACGATTTTACGAAGGCTTGTACTAGGGCAGAGTGGAAATTCTAAAATTAATTGAATTGTTTGAGTCCAGTAAACAAATTCTGAAATGTTGGTACTGTCAATTCTTAAATTTCTTCAGCTTGTATATCAAAGAAAAAAGTTACTATTTTGCTTGATCGGAAATTTTTTTTCGTGATTTAGGAAAGTTTAATTTTTTTGCGATTTGGAAACGTTTCAAACAGAATTAAATTTTTTTTCTATGAGAGAAAAATATCATGTTTCATTAGTTCAATTTGAAGAGACTTTATGTCCGACATATTGAACTTTTTCCAAAATGTGCGCATATGACATCCCCAAAAAATAAGTCTTTTGCATATCTCCAAAAATTGCTGTATTAGGAAAGAATTTTTTTCTGAATTTATAATTTTTATTATTGTCTACCAGTAAAAACTGAATTAAAAAAAAAAATTTCCATAGTTTTTTATCTAATAGCATATTTAAAAAATTTTAAAATCGGAAAACCAAACAGAATTTATTGATCTGAAGACTCAGAAGACGTGCGCAAAGACGTATAACCTAATTATGAAAGAAGGTTATGTTCCCCAGGGTTCAATGGGCATTTCAAATAAATTATTAGTTATGAATTAAAAAAAAGTATGACACTGCAACCTAATTAATTAATAATAAAATCTGCTGTATTACTAATTGTATTAAATATGGGAATCAAACGCTTTTGACGACGAAAATAGTTATTTTATTGAAATACGAAAAGTAATTTAAATCGTTTAGTCTATTATAAAAGAAACATCTCATTTAAATTAAATCTTAATATATATAGGGAAAAACGTCAGTCCTTTTTTCTTCTGTTTCTTGTTGTAAGTGATAGCAGTAGTTCCAACTAAATTCCATTCACTCTAATCCAGGATGAAAAATTTCACAAAATCCACCCCTGACGGTACTAATGCAAGATAAAAGGACTGGATGCCAGCAGCTAGCCTGCCCTTATTGGAATAGTTTCTTCACCACGTATCACTAGTTGACACCCGCATCAACATGTCGATCGCGTTTCCCTCTTAGCCATTTCAATTAAATGAAGCTTCATAATAAATCAAATAGAAAAGGGAATGTCAAATTCGAAAATAATTAAATCAAAATATTCCAATCTCTTAAATTTCCACTAACTATATCGAAATCTGTAATAATTCATTGAGAATCAGTAAAATTTCACTGAAAATCGTGACGTAATTTTAGTTATCGGAATCTGTGATAATTCATTGACATTGTAGTCATATTTCACCGGTCTTTCTGTACGAAAATGTTATATAAATTTGAATGATTCGAATTAACAAAGCAAGGATCTGGATTCATTTAAATGATATTTATCAAGAAAAAAAATGTATAGAATATAATTGTCAACATTTCCATGTTTGCAAAAAATTCGAACGGTTTTTGACGTTAAATTTCGAATTGAACAATTTAAAATAAAATGCTATTAAACTGCAACATTTTACAATTTTTTTAAATGAAATATTTTTAATGATATGAATTAAACTTAATACTTCATTTCAACTCAAATGATTAAAAATATTAGAAATTAAACATGTTTCTCTTCCAATTCAGTACAAAATTAAATATGAAAAGTTCCCCCTTTAATTTGAATGTTAAAAATACTACATTTTACCTTCCTCGCCCACATACTACAAATGTAAAAATAAAAAAATTGGACTCTTGCGATCGCATACCAACATTATTTTCAAGATACAGTTTTTTAAGTTTAATTATTTAAACTTTTCAATTTGTTTTGAATTAATTAATTTTGAATATTTGATTTATAGTTGCTCATTTCAAATAAAAAGTCAAATAATGTTAAATGTTTTTTTTTAATTGTAGACAGATTGACTTGCAAATCGAATATTTTAGACCAAAAGAATAGTTGAATAGGAGTTAAAATTGAATAAAAGCGTTTAATTATGAATCTATTAATACGAATTTATTTTTAAATTAAAAATACTTTAATTTTCTAAGTTCAAATCTGTGAATTGTTTAATTTGTTAAGCACTCAAAATGCATTTCATTTTTAGGAATCATTAAGCAACAATTTGTACAGTTGATTAAACTAAGAACATTTTTCATCAAAATCTTTAAAATGCAAGCGATTTTAATTTTTAATTGTTTAAGTCTTTAAAACTGCAAATTAAAATTTGATGCATCTAGGCTCACCGAAAATATTTTTTCTGCGCTAAACCGAATTTTAGTGAATCTAGATGCGACCTTTAAAATTCTTTAAATTGAAAATGTGGGTTTAAAAATGAAGACCTAAAATAGAAAAAATTTATTTCAAAAGATTGCATAATTGAGCATTGCAAATTGAATGATTTCTAAAAATTTGTTAAATTTCCAGTTAAAAAAATAAAATCCTTTCCCGGTTGTCCAGACCAGTTATTAACTTAAGTCACAACTATTAGTTTTTTAAAATAAAAATCAACTATTGTTTTCATGATAAAATTAATGTTCTAAAAAGATTTGGGATTCACGAAAAACTGTACTCTTGAAACATCATAAAAACAGTTTTTATTTCTGTATATATGAAGAAAAGAGAAGGATTTATTGCCATCGATGCGCAAGCCCGCTGCGGTAATTTGTTATTGTGGGTAGACTCTGCAGTATATAATATTCGCAAACACGACTGAAATACCGCACTATCAAAATGTTTGAAAAACGTGACAGTGGCGCGAAATCGATTTATGAGAAGCCAAAGAAAGGAAGGCTGAGCGCTATTGGAATTTCCATTTAACGCTCGAGCGACGAGTGTGCAACGAGTAAATAGATTCTATGTGCACTTGCCTCCTCTCAGCTACTTCTTATTACGCGCTCACGAGCGTTTACAATGCCGTTTTATAATCATCTTCGACCTCTCTTTTAATTAGTCTCAAAAAAGTGTCTTTGAAGTTCATGCTTCTAGACAATCAGGGTGTCTGTCCCTTTAAGATGCTAAAAACAAATAGTTTTTGCCAATAAATATTACTATTAACATAATTTATAACAATATACACAAATTAGAACCTAGTTTTATGATTGTTGTTGTTGATTGTTGGATTGTGGGATTGTTTGGGATCAAGCAATTTTGTTTGATATTAAATAATTTTGAAAAGTTTAAATCTAACCCTTAACAGCACGACAGTTGTAAGTACAGACTATATACTGTTTTCTCACACTTTCCTTCAAACATCATAATTTTTGTGTTATATACGGTAATTTCAAGGCTTATGTTCTTTGTTCTAGTATTCAGTCTGCTCCATATTTTTTGTAAGCATCGATTGAGTGCGCGAGCTCCTGCCCCGCACCGATGTCGAGATCTTGGACCTCGATCCAACTGTTGACGACGAGGAGGTCGAAGCGGCCGTAAGAAGCCACTTCGGCAACAGACCGGTGGGGGAGGTGAAGGTTAGCATCACGAGAAGGCCCTTCAGAGGCAATCTGAGGGCTTACGCGGAGCTGACAGAAGATCTGGCGGCGAGACTGGTGCGCTCAGGACACCTGAAGGTAGGTTGGGTGTCCTGTCACGTACAGAAGAAGATGGAAAGGGTTCGTTGCTACCGCTGCTTAGGCTTCGGTCACATGGCAGCCGGTTGCGGGGGTCCTGACCGAGCGAAGTGCTGCTGGAGATGCAAGAAAGAGGGCCATAGGGCTGCGGCGTGCGAAAGTACGCCACAGTGCTACCTCTGTGCCGCAAAGAAAGCGAAGCCCCGGACAGATCACTTACCGGGGACGATGAGGTGCTTGGCGTACAGGGAGAAGCAGCCTCGTTGAAGAAGCCTCCCGGACGCACAAAATAACAATGCAGCTGGGCAGGTCCGACAAAAAGCTCATAATATGTAGAAGGAGCCCAAGCTGGGAAAAAAGAGAAGAGCCGAGGCACGGCTAAAGAACGGCACCCCCCTGAAGTAATGCGAAAGCGGTTCCGGGGGGGAATTATGCCAAGGAGAAAGGGTGGTGGGTTTTAGTCGGTCGTTGATAGCATCACTATAATGGTCAAATTAAGATCCTAATATATATTTATATATATTCAGATCATTGTAGTGATGCTATAAATATCCCGACACTACGGAGAAGTGTGGACCCTTCTCGGTGTGTGATAGCACATTTTCCACCTTCCCTCGCAAAAAAAAAACTAAATGGTAAACCACGCACCTTCAATGTCCTGAGATCCACACCTTCATCGTCGTTGACGACTATTCTTGCACAATTGTCCATGAATCTAATAAAAAGCAAAGTCGACATTACACGCTTTTCTACCTGCATAATTATATTGTTTCTATTGCTTTTCCTATTTCTATTGCTCCCCCGAAGCTTAATTTGATCTCCCTAAACAAATGCTTTTTCAGGGTTAACAAATGCACAAAAAACATTGGACTTCCCAGATCTTTTCCTTTGTATATTGGAATGATAATCGCCTTTTTCGATAGATTTGGAACTAGCTTGCTCTCAGTCAGTATATTTATCACTCAGCAGATGTGCAGTTTCATATCTTCACCTTCCAATAATTTCCTTAAAAAGTCTCACAAAGCGTCTTTTGCACCGTCCGTATAATTGACCATTTCACACTTGCTATTCCTAATTCCGACTAACTCGGTACTAATACTTTCTTTCTTGTAGTCCTTTCTCTTTTTGTCCCTATAATCATTCTCTAGTTGTTTTCTATCGCCAACGCCAAGATTTGTACGGACTTTATCATCCCACCAAGTATCAGTAGTCATTCTTCCTATAACCGCAGTACCACACCTAACAGCGATTTGCTGGAACATTTTCCATGTGATCTCCATAGCTTTATTGTGTATTAGCGTCTCTCAAATTGTTGAATCTAGGCGGTAATTTATCTTCTTCTGAGATTCTGTTCGCATTTTTGGTTTCTGTAAATTTTCTATCTTTATTAGAGCGTGCTTTGTTTTTTACCTCACTTTCTTCTCCATACTTCATATAAAATCATTTTTAATACGAAGAGGTATGGATCCATTCCACACGAAGTGTAAAAGTGGATCATTTTGTGCCTAAACTAACAAGGAACCAAATGAGCACACAAGTCCTAAAGTTGTCGTATGAATGTCTTTTCACTGAATTCTCGAGGATGTCCTGAGGACCTTTAAAAGACGTGTAAGGATGTCCTAATGACGTCAAGTGACATGACCCAGAGGTACCCTTTAAGGATGACTTTGCACTGTCCCGTTGTCCATTGGGAAGGTACTCCAGGTTCCCCTCGCCAATTTGATTCTCCCTGATATATGTTGTACTATTCGAAAAACTAAGCCAGCCCTGAGAAGGCCCTGTGTAAAATATCCCTAAATTGTTTCACATTATTAACCTTTATAATTAAATCTTGTACGCATTATTATCCAATTTTGTTTAATTTTAAGGTATGCGATCTGTTGTAAATGAATCACCTTGTTTTTTTCGCATCAATTGTGACTCTAAAACCAAAAAACATAATCGCCTGATATTTCCCAAAAAACTTCCTTGAATTCTAACAAAAGTTTAGGTAACCGTTAATTTTAATTTTCTGAAAATTCGTTCGACTCCCGAACCGTTTGAAACTTTCAATAACTAATTGACGCCATGAGAGGAATAAAAATCGTTATAAATTTTTAGCGCCAATTAATTGAAATTCTATGAAGACCGTTATTTTCTTCATGTAATGATGCATATTTTCAGAAATTTTTGTTACAAAATTCCTATTAGTGTAGAACTTATGGCGAGTTGAATACAAAAAATTCGTATTTTGCGATTGCAAAATAATGTGCCCCGGGGGAACATTCACATCGCGCGCGTTAGATTCTTTATTTTGTTTGGAGAAAATTATGTTATTCATCTTTCATCACGATGAAACTTTTCCAGGAGGGCTGATCAAAAACCTTAGTTTTTCGAGTACAACAGCATACACGGTGACCCATTTTTATCTATAATCCCAAATATCTTATAACATACCTTATTTACGAAGAAATAGTTCGGACAAAGGTTAACCAGGACAGAGGAGGACATTTGACTGTACCATCAATTTTGATCTTGAGGTCAATTTTTAAGGTCAAATG
This sequence comes from Druon quercuslanigerum, assembly GCA_010014905.2. Classification (NCBI taxonomy): domain Eukaryota; kingdom Metazoa; phylum Arthropoda; class Insecta; order Hymenoptera; family Cynipidae; genus Druon; species Druon quercuslanigerum. The sequence continues at coordinate 8,494 of JAAAKG020080586.1, read as the reverse complement.
GAGGGAAGACAGTTTTCTTAAATGAGAACCCCTGTTTTTGATTACGCATTTGAAAAAAACGGGAAATCTCAAGTCAAAAATCACCTATGAAGATTGGTTTTTGTTAAGGTGTGTGTTAAGGTGTGAAAAAGGGCATCTGGTCGTTTCGCAGACATTTGACCTTAATTTTTTTACCTTTCCAAGGTCACAAATACAGTTTTTCCTCAGGTCATTTTTGACGTGAATTTTCCTGCTCTTTTTAAATTCGCAGTCAAAAATAGGAGTTCTCATTTAAGAAAAGGGTCTTACCTCCATTTGATCTTGAAAATTGACCTCAAGGTCAAAATTGATGGTAAGTCAAATGTCCCCCTCGTTCCTGGTCAACCTTTGCCCGAACCATTTCTTCGTAAATAAAGTATTTTAGAAGGTATTTGGGATTATAGATTAAAATGGGTCACCGTGTATATCAGGGAGAATCAAATCGGCGAGGGACACCTGAAGTACTTTCCTTGTAAGTATTTGGAATAAAAAAGCCCTTTTTGTAAGCATAAGCTAACCAATCTGTCTCCCTTTCCATTCGTTTTCGTTTTCGTTTCCATGATCGCTAGTACCTATTGTATCATTTAAAGAAACCCAGAAGCTGTCTCTTGCTTCACTCATTTCACGGTCAAGTAGAGCATAGCACGCTATGGTAAAAATCTTCGGATTTCCACTTTCATTATTACCTACAACAATCTGGGTGATAGATATTTATAACATTTGACGTGCTGTTCGGCTCTCCCGTTCATAATCAGACTGACTGATGAGCTACCGTGTGACTCACTATATACTCCTGACCATATAGAGGAGTCACGTTTGACGTTATTATTATTACACCATTAGGCCGTTTACCCTTTCGGGGTAGGCGTGACTCACTCGGTGGGGAAGGGAGTAGTGTGAGGAAGGGGTTATATAGTTTTTAGATTGATCTAGAATTCTCCTGTTATTTATTTAAATAACACGTTCATTCTTCAACACTGCTCCGACCCAGGTTGCTGATCAATCTCTCAAGCAATCACCCCAAGTGAAGATACTCACAAATTCGTTATGTGAGGTTCCCCACTTGGGTCCATTAGTATCCAAGATGTTGTTTCAGGCGTCGTTCCCTCTACTGTGACTCTTCTTGTTAACTATTTTCCGCCATACTTTTCTGTCCTGGCATACTTCTCTAGCTTCTATAACGTCCATGTATTTTTTTATGCAGGCTCTCGTGTTTCCATGGCTTCTTATGTTTCTTCTAACTAGAGTCTCATTCAGAAATTTTTACCATTCTTTCCGCGGTCTGCCTCTGGGCACGCTGCCATTTACTTTACATTGATTAATTTGTTTCGTTAGTCGTTCATCTTTCATTCTCTCAACATGCGCGAACCATCTAAATTAATAAAGATGTGTGATGAAAAGTTAAAAAAAAGACATCTTGCCGATAATTTCTATTTATTTGTTAAAAAACAGATTTTCGTAAAATCGTTTTTGAAGTAGAAGAACCTAAACAAATGCAGTCCTAAAACCACGAAAATAATATATTTGTGTATCTGAGGGTTGCTAATTATAAATTTACGGGTAAAAAATTCAAAATGGCTACCATTTTTGTTAACATTTATAAACAAATTTTTTAAACTCATAATAAATTATTAATACATGACATACATACTTCTTAAGGCTTTATCTTGGAAAGGGTGCATAGAAAACAAATGATTTTTTAAAGAAAAATAGTATTTATTATTTACAATAAGAATGGTGGTACGAATTTTTTCGCTGCGGGTCATACTTTTTGAGTAATCGACCCTCAGATTAGAGAGTGAGTTCTTCTACGCAGGTGGCATGCTACTTCCGCAGCTCATATTTTGAAAGGGGGTCGGTTTTAGACAAAAGTGTATATAACTGAAATTATGCGAAATTTTCCGTTCTACAATTTAAGAATGATATATTTTCCTCAAAAAACCATTTTGTTTCAAGAAATGATCCGTCGAAGGAGTGTGAAACCCGCGAATTAAAACTCGCACCCCTATTTTGAGGTACTCAAAAGGTATGAACTGCAGAGGAAAAATTCATACCAGAATTCTTATTTTAAATTATAAGTACTATTCTCCTGAAAAGTTTTTGTTGTTTTCGATGCACCGTTTCGAAGATAAACGTCACAAAATCTTTTTTGGGGGTGTTTTTCTCGATTTAAGAGTGGTTTTAACCTTCATTTCAAGTCCAACTTATTTTATGTTATCTATCAATGCCTTACGGAATCTGTATGTCAAGTATTAATAATTTATTATGAGTTTTCTTAATTTTTTTTACAAATAATAAAAAAATTGGCCGCCATTTTGAAATTTTTTCCCATCTAAATTTATAATTAGCATCCCCCAGATACACAAATACACTATTTTCGTGGCTTCAGGACTGCATTTGTTCAAGTTATTTAACATTAAAAACGATTTTACGAAATTATTTGTTTAAACAAATAAATAACAATCAGAGGCAAGATTTTCTCTTTTAACTTTTCATTATACATCCTCAGCAACACAACGAAAAAGGTTTCATTCCAATCGGTGGAACGCCGCACACTGGGAGGAATCGGGAAATTTACTATTCATAATCGACTACAGCCTATAATTCTTGACCAATTTTTATGTTTTTTTTTAAATGCTCAGAATTAAATCCTCCAGAAAGACATTAGGTCCGATTTTTTAATTTCTCTTTGTGGAATTTATTATTTAAACAAATAGAACGTCAAAATTGGACATCTTAGGAATATTATTATTTTTCTCCGGAGAAAATACTTAAGAGAAGTCGCTATCTCTCAGAATTATTGCAGATGTACTTCAGGAACATGAATATTAGGATTAAGATTAAGGTTAATTGTTATAAACAATTAATATAAACAACTACAAGAAAAAAACTTTATCTTGATTAAAAATGCATAAAAAATGATTAAAAACAACTATTATAAACAAATTGTGTTATTTTATTTTTTTCGAAGATGCTGGTTGATGAGAAAAACATCTTCGAAAAAAATAGCGAAATATGTTTATTAGAATATTTATAATAGTGGTAATTGTTAACTAATGGTTATTTTCCATTCTTAATACTACTTCTACGAGATGTTTAGACATTTTTAATCAAGATAAAGTTTTCTGTTGTAGTTAGGCACCTTATGAAAGTAATTGCTAATATTAATTGTTTATAACAATTAAACTAAATCTTAAACCTAATATTCAAACCTTGAACCTACCGGGAATTTCATTTTAGAATGAATCCTCATTTTCATAGTAATGGGCAGTGCAATAATCCAAAAATACTGAAAATGTTTCAAATTTGCCACACTTGATCAGACCTTATGGATTTTATTTTCAAACTGGATTTTTTAGCAGGAATAGTACATGCACGCACACAGGCTTATTAAAATCGGACGCCCAGGAAAAAATAGAGAATGTTTTAAGTACATTTTTCATTAAAATGACACGGAATGGCTTCGTCGACAAAATTTAAAAAAAATGTATACATATGCATGAATTCTGTTTAATAGCGAGTTTTTTGTTCAACTCTCTTTGAGATAAAAAATCATATTTTTGTAATTCAGCCCTCCGATTCAATAACCCGCCTGAAACCCGTCTCAATCAATGAAAGTTTTCAAATTAGCAAAGTTATTTTTATTCTAAAATATATGCTTATTGTTTAGAATAACAAGAAGAAACTTTTTTCTATTTATATATTTTGTATATAAATTATTAATATACAGTATTTTAAACCTACAGTAGATAGGAACAAATTCAACATCATTTAACTGCATCAGGTTCCAAAATAAGGCAAGATTTTCGATTTTAATAGGAGATTAAATATTGAGTTAAATATTTGTATAGAAAAAATTTCATGAAATTTAGTCGATTAGCTGTATTAAAATTTGTTATTAGATCCGGTCAAGGGTACGATTTTGATACCTCTACGCATCAATCGATAATAATCGTTTCTAATAGTACTCCTGGGTGTGAAAGAATATTCAACTCTCGATAATTATAACTTATAATTAGTATAATCATAATGAAAATCAGCTTATTAAGTGAATAATAGTTGAAACTCTAATTATTTTACAAAAATTTTAGAAGCTTACATTTTTGACATTATTTTTATCTATGATATTATATGACATTAGTACGATCGATACAATTGTTATTTACAAAAACTTAAGTTTTAAAAATTCAGGAATCTGGCTCTGGTTATCTACTGATCCTTTTGTATTTTTTTGCTTTCAAACATTAATTAATTATAATATTGTAATGAAACTTTGTCAGAAAATATATTATTTTTGTCAAATTGTTGTTCTAAAAATTGTTTAACAGTTTTTCAGTTAATTAAGATTACCTGCTGTGAATTATTATCTATTATAGGGTAGTCTTCCTTACATACAAAGACGACCATTTCGTTGGCCCCACAACCTATGCAAAGTTAACTTTTTTGGTCAAATATTTAGTGCAGAATTTTTTTAAATTTGTTCAACCAAAATTAGAATTTGTGCCTTGCCGGAAGTACGTTTCGCTGGCCCCGCCATGCTGTTCTTCGCACAGGGGGTAGTTTTTAGGGGTTCTAGTTGGTTGCACAAATTTTAACAAATTAAGATGAAAATAATGGGCCCATAAAAAAGTTGATTTTGATATCATTTACGGACCAGAGAAGCGTTTCGCCGGTCCCACCATGGTGTTTTCCGCACATAGGGTAGTTTTCAGGGTTTGAAGTTGGTTGTACAAATTTGAAAAATTGAGACGAAAATATTGCGCCCATGTAAAGTTGATGTTGGATTATGCCAGGGCCAGCAAAACGTTTTGCTGGGCCCGCCAGTGTTTTTTTTTGAGAAATCAGGTACTTCCGGCGATGCACAAATTCTAATTTTGGTTGAAAAAATTTGAAAAAATTCTGCACTATATATTTAGCTTAAAAAAAGTTAAATTTGCTTGGGTTGTGGGGCCAACAAAATAATCTTCGTACAAAGTATAATCTACGGATGCCTACAAAATAACATAAAAGTTGAAAAGTACCTTTTGTTAAATAATATTTAATTAAAAATTAAGGTCGTTTGGTAAACACGTTTTTCTAGTTTGACTGACAAAACAGTATGGAGGGAAGTTCGGATTTGAAACAACTTCCAACAAGAAAGTTGTTCTGTATAGGTAAAAGAAGATTTCTGGAAAGTTTTAGACAGATTCATTGAAAATTGGCGGAAATATGTATGTATTTTGCAAAGTAAATATGTTACGCGGCGGTTCTGGAAAGCCCAACAGCAAGTTTCGTGTCTGATGAGTTTCAATAAACAGTGAAGTACTATTTACAAAGTATATATTTCCGTCAATTTTTAATGAATATTTCTGATACTACCCAGATGTCTTCAACATTCTCTTGATACTTTTTGTCGGCAAAACTAAAAAAACGTGATTACCGATAGGCCTTCATTCGCAATTAAATATTGTTAAGCAAAAATTAATTTCCAACTTTTTTATTGTTATTTATTGATTTTGGTTTTAAGCACTTATTGATTTTTGGGTAAAATTGGTTTCTGTTTTTAATTTTTATTATCAAATGTAATCATCGAAAAAAATGTGAATAGGAAAAGTTTCGCTCTTGTCATTGTACACTGTATACTGCGAACCATACTTTACGAAATTTTTAAATGGAATTTGTACTAAATTATATTTCATGATAACCAATCAGAAGATGAAAAAGCACATTTTTTACTACAAAATTCTAATAGAGTGGAAACCTTCTTTTGGATAAGAAGAGAATAGCAAAAAAAATTTTTAATCGGAGAATATCTTTTGCTCTCAGAACTCAGAAACTTAAAAAAAGATTTGTGTTTAAAATGTTGTATTATTAACATATAACTCGACCCAATTTCTTTTTCAGTTTTCTTATTGAAATTATAAAAGGATGTTTAGGAAGCTTGAAAGTCCAAGAAATAGCCCAATAAAGAAAAAATGAAATAAGTGAAATATGTTGTTTTTCTGAAGAAATTAGATGATGTGTATATCTGCGATTCGATAAAAATGTCAACGAAGTTACGGATAATATTGGTAAGTTCGTAGGGAACAAATTGTTGTCAAATATTATCTAAATTTTCACTTCTGTTTTTCAAAATTCAAAAATTTTATTTTAAAGGTTCTATAGTTTTTGGTGCAAACTCCTGAAAAAAAACAAGAATCCAACGACCAAATTTGGACTACAATTAATCAACAAAAAATGTTCGTATTGTAATTTGAAAAAGATTTAAAGAAAAATTTTAGAAATAAAAAAAAAAAGAGGAAAGAAAAATGAGAAGGCAACCAATCATACCCTCTTTCTTCTCTTTTTCTTTCTTTCGTCTTTTAATTTTTAATATTATCGAATTACAATGAAAGAACATTGAAGATAAAAACAAAGAAATAAAAATAACATTACCAACCTTTCGGTACTCATACAGTACCCATATCAAGACAAGAAAAATGAAAACAGATAGCGTCAACAACAAAAAACAGGTGATCTCTCTTTGACACCTAGTAATTTAAATAGGGTCAGTAGGTCACTCTGTTGTAAAAACACGAGAAATATCTCTCATAAATGCATTAGAAATAGGACAATAAAAGAAAAACAAGATTAATGAGATTTCACCGTTAAATGTAATTAATCATATTAGCATAACGTTTGTTTAATTTATTTTTCTTTTTTTCTTGTTTTTTATCTTTCTCTCAATACTTTTACTAAGCAAAATCTTAACATTATCCCAGTCAAGCTCATAGTCAACAGCAACAAATTCCTTTGTATGCCTTTTGTGTTCCTCTGTGCTAGTATTAAAAAGAAGAAGATCTTGTAGACAATACCACCTTTTTCAAAATTATCTAAAGAATCTTTGCGTAAATTCATCATTCAATCCATTTTAACTAGTATACGGAAAATAGAATGAATTTATAACTTTTTTAACACAAGTTCAATAGTTTCAAAAATTTGACGAAAAATGCAAGAATAAAAATATTTAATATTTAAATATTAAATATATATTTTAAATATTCCTTTATTTCTTTCTGATTATCTGCGGGTAAAATACTACACTGTTTGTTTTTGATTTGTTGAATTCTAATTGCCACATGTTTCTCAATTAACTTTTGTGGGTAATGATTTATCCCATTTATTTAAAATTACCTGTTTAAACAATTCAAGGGGTATGTTCGGAAACATTGCAGCAACATTTAAAGAAATTATTAGACAGTCATCCGGGACCCTGTTTTGAATAATTATTTTTCTGATTTCCCAGCTATTTTTAATATTATGTTTTGAAGTTGAGATGGAGCCATCTTTGTGAATCTTTCTCAAATCACAACATCTGTTACATATATATATCTGTTACATATAGTAATACATCTTGTTTTGGAAATCCTGTTTATCCCAAATAGGAATTAGGAAATTAAATATCTTTTAAATTTACAAACCAAGGATCCTTATCTCCTTCTTCAAAGATTCTATGTTAATTTAAAATTTGCGCTTGAACATTAGTTTGCTCATGAATTAAAATAGAAAGTTTGTCCTCATGTTTCACACCACAGCTCAAAAATCTTTGATTGTTTACTGAGTAATATTAATACTGGTAACATTATTACCAATTGATATAGGGAAAGTACATACTCAGGTAGAATTTTAAATTTCTTTTTTGCTCATCCTTTTCAAAACAAAATTGCAGTAATTAAAAATTTATGTGACAGAGCTCTAGCTTTGTCCTATTTTTCATTTCACACAGAAAATTTAAATATAGTTAGAAATATCCTTTTTCTAAATCATTGCCTAGAAAAGTTAATTGAGAAATATATTGCAATTAGAATTCTACAAATCAAAAGCAAACAGAGTAATATTTTACCCGTAGATAATCATCAAGAGTTAAAGGAATATACTTCATTAAATATTTTTGTTCTTCCATTTTTGGTCAAATCTTTAAAACTATTGAACTTATGTTGGAAAAGTGTAAAATTCATACTATTTTCCGTATACCATTTGAAATAGATTCATTGATAAAATTTTGCAAAGATCCTTTAGATAATTTTGAAAAAGGTGGCTTTGTCTGCAATATCACTTGCAGGATCTGTAAAATAAATTACGTGGGATAGATTGGCAGACATCTTAAGACTAGGATAGAGGAAAATTTTAAAATTGTATGGGATATTGTTAAAATTTTGCATAGTGAAAGTAATGAGAGAAAAAGAGCATTCATGGAAATGCTTTATATTAAAAAGCAAAAAAAGATATCTATTAATTTAAATACCGATTTGGATAAGTTAAAAAAAAGTTATGCTAACATGAGTAATTAAATTTAACGGTGAGGTTTCATAAACCTTGTAATATAACATAAATTCTCAATTTAATTTTACATGAAAAAATATTAACACTTAAATTCTAGTTGAATACATTAGGTGAATATATTGCAGTTTGTTCCTTTCCGTACATATTTACATCTTTGATTTTACTTACTATATCA
>JAAAKG020080575.1:0-16823 GCA_010014905.2 Druon quercuslanigerum | reverse complement strand
ATTTAAAAAAAAAATTTTTTTATTCTTTTAAATTTTTTTTAAATTTTAATTTTTTAATTTAAAAAAAATTTAGACTTTTGTTGAAAATTGGTCTTCTTGATTAAAAAACTTAACATCTCTTATCGTAGAAATTTAAACTTTTTTCACATTAAGAATGCAATTGTTCTGTTCTAAATGAATTTTTTGTTTATCTTTTTTAGTTGAAAATTCGTTTATTTTGTTGACAGTTCGCCTTTTTGGGTACAAAACGAATCTTTTTGGTTGATAAATTCATCTTTTTGGACGATAATTAAACTACAAAGTAACCTTTTGGGTCAAAAATATTTTATTTATTATTTATTTATATATTTCCATTCATTTTGTTTTCATGAAAATTAAACCATCCCATTCTTTGCTGAAAATCTTTATATATATTTTTAATGTAGCTTAAAAATTCCTGTATTTTTTTAAATATTATTCTTTTTGGTTTACAATTTGTCTTGTTGATTGAAAATTTATTTCTGTGATTAAAATATATCTATTTTTTTGAAGATTTGTTTTTCTTTTAAATTAAGTTTTTAACTGAAAATTTAAATATTCCATTTCTTGTTCAAAATTTTTATTATTTAAAATTTATTTTTTTTTAAATTTTATTTGGTTTAAAATTGTACTATTCTATTTTTTGTTTGAAAATCCTTTTTTTTTTTGTTATCAATTTAACTTTTTGGTTAAAAAATCATCTATTTTGTTAAAAATGATTCTTTTTGGTTAAAAATTTACTTCTGCTGTTAAAAATTTTAATATTATGCTGAAAATTAATTTTATTCGGTTGAAAGTTCATTTGTACAACTAAAAATTTAATTGTACTATTTTAAGCTGAAAATGTATTCAGTTCAGGATTTAAGAAATTTTTTTGTTTATTGAAAATTCATCTTTTTGATCAAAAATTCAAAAGTTTGGTTTAAAATTTGCTCGATGTCGTTCGTTATCGGCCATTTATCAAAAGACATCGAGCGAGGTCCTCGAAAATGATCGAGAAACGTCACTTTTGACAGAGCTCAGCTTCCAAAGAATATTTGGATTTGAACTTAATTTTAAAGAAACACAATCTGCAGAATCTGCAATCTGCTCGATTTGAAATTAATTCGGTCTTTATTTAAATTAAAAAATTGGTTTGTTTAAAAAAAAGAATATACTGAATATTGTTGTATTTTTTGTGCTCAATTTTTAATATAAAAGTTTCAAATCAAATATATTCATAGATTGGATCTTTTATTATAAATTTCATAAAAATATTTTTAGTGTGAAATTAATAATAAAATATGTATTGCAAATCACATTTAAAATACCAAAAATTTCCTCGAGTACCTTTATTAGTTACATGTCACTTACTCGAATTTTTAATCGATGAGCATTGGGTCTTACAGTGTATAATATTTCGAAGGTTTTTCGAGCCCTGAACGTAAATATAAACTTTCGACGAAAATGCAATGAATTCGAGTTACTTATGGACCAAAATATTATTGACTTTGGTTCAGGAGATCAACATTTCAGGTGTATAGCTGGCGTTGAAAATTTAGATGTACAACATTTCCTTAATGAATTCGCCTTCTAAACGAGTATGAGATTGAGCCACATTATACAAAAAGTATTATTTCAGGGCTAGTTTCATTAAAGTTTCAGACAAGACTCAGAAAAAACAGTCTTGAGTGGTACTAATATGAAACCATTCGTGTGGACCCAGATCCAATTGTTTTACATTTAAATTAACAGCATGAAGTTATCCTATTCAAAAACAGGTAACATGCACAAATTATATCGTAAAAAAGAGATTTTTAGTTTTTACACTGCGGATTACAAAATTGAAGAGGATTAAATTATAATAGAAGCCTAAAGTAGTGGAAACTAGACGCCTATAGGAAAATTCAGAAATTTGTTCATATAGTTAAAGTACAACGAACAACCACGTCACAAATTGTAGTGTTTCTGAATCACGAAAATACGAAAATGATGGCTCCAAGTTTTTTCAGGAGAAAAATATGTCACTCTCCGACTAGTCCTTGTAGTATTCAATTCACTGCTTGGTAAAATTGACGATGCTGTCCAACAATTATGTCAAAAATTTGATGCGACTCTAAATTATTATAAAATTAAAAACACACTCCATGCAGCCCAATCGAAATTGTTAAAGCATTATCGAAAATGCAATGGGTCTATTACACAATTATAATTTTTTTTCATAGGAATAAAATCAAAGTTTTAGAGTTTGCAGAATGGGAAAAATCATGAGCGCAGAGTCTATTAAAAAGTTAGAAGAAATATATAGAACAGAATATTTTACGCTGAATCTCCTTAAAAAGATATTCAAATTGATTTTTCTGATCAGCATCCTCCAAAAGAAGAATCAAGTGCCAAAGAAGTTTTTTACCACGCTCATTTGTAAAAACCCGAATATTTTTTTTAGCTTTTTCTTATTTGGTGTTTTAACTGAAAATATTAGGTAAAACTAAATTCACCCAATTGTGTTTTTGAAAGAACTAATTTTAACTGTAGTATTCAGTGTAGTTCGTGATGTGACAAGTCAGTCTTCTGTGACCAGTCGTTATAGCTCGCGTTTTTTTAGAGGGATCTTTAAAAGTAGTTTAAGATGTGGCCAATCAGTCTTCTGTTAACACTCAGTCACACTGAATTCGTCCACTGAATAGTGCTAGTACTAGTAGTTTTAACTGATATTTTCAGTTAAAACACGAAATCAGATGGAACTGAAAATTTCTTGGGCTTTTGACAAAAGCACTTGGTTACTCCACATTTTCACTAGCTAACACTAGTTTTTACGAATTCTTCTGGTATTTTCGACTTTCAACTAGTTAAAACTAGTTTTAATTGATTTGGAATAAAAGCGATGACAAATATAATATAATATCCGATAGAGTTCATTAGACTGATGACATTTTTCTCTGATGGGAAAAGATCAAAAGATTCATCTCGATCTTCCACGTAATGCTCGAGACTTCCTCAGCATTCAAGCAACATCTGCAAAACATAGTAACAAATTAAGTGAAGACGTTGTTCGCGAACTTTTATGTATAAATGACTGGTCATCAAGAAAGACCTTTTCTATTTTCAAGTGCGTTCAACCTGTATAATATTATATTGTATTGTTCCATAATACAATTACGTATATATTTCGAGAATGATATGCGTTGCTTCCATAAACCATTTGTTAATCATTTCTAACAATAAAAAACTATATCAAAAAATCTCATTTATCTAGTTTTTAATTTAGATGTCAAAGTAAACTCAAATTTAATTAACATATTGCCAATATTTCAATAAATTCACCTATAAAAATATTTTTGACAAACTGTTTTTCAGAGAAGATATAAAATTTTAAAAATAACAAACTTCGAAGTCTTTTTAGATTTTATTAATTTTATTTGAAGAAAAATTTGATAAAGTTTGCTGAGTCTATTAGTTTGATATATTTTATGAAATAAAAGGATATATTTCCTAAATATTTCTTGCTTTTGAAAGTAGAAGTTGCAGTTATCCATGGAAAAAGGCCTGGAAAAATTTGAGGTTTTTTTGAAAAACAAAGCACGAAATTTAAATTTAAAAAAATTTGTAGTCGTACATCAGAAAACACTCATAGCTTGATATCATCTGAAAACCAACGTATTTATCCCCAAAAGATTCTTTGATTTTAGGACACTGTCTGATTTGAAATGGATCCGGTCAATTTGATAGAGAAGTAATCGGGTCCGGATCATGCTAACCATCGGCAAGTCACATTGCAGCAAGTTACATTTGCGGCAAGTCACATTTGCGCAAGTCACATTGCAAACATTCGAAAAAATAGCTGCGCAATATGACTTGCCACAATGTGGCATGGCGCAAGGTGACTTGCCACAATGTTTGCTACCGCAATGTCACTTCCCGGGAGTTGGAATGATTCTACAAAGTAATCTCATTTGTTGAAACTTCATCTTTTTTCTTGAAAATTTAACTGTTTTGTTGGAAATTCGTTTTTGTTGTTGAAAATCTTAGGGAAAATAAATTTGTCTTCAAATTAATTCCTCACTACAGACATAAATTTAATTTTTTTAATACGTAGAACTGTAGTACAAATTAATTTTTTTATACGCCCTGGGTACAGCCATATTTTCTTAATAAAGTGACTACGGTATTCTTAAATTCACAGAATTATGAAATTGAAAAATTGATTTTTTAATATATACCTTATAGTTTCTTCACAAGCCTGGCTATCTAATTTTTCAAATTTAGAAAGCTAAAAGGTAGTTTATTTATCTTTTGAGAAGATGTCAACTTGGACGTTTTTGACTTTATCAAAATTCAAAATCAATTTCTTTTAAGATGAAGGAATTTCAAATGTAAGGCCTCCAATATCGAACTCTGAAATCTAAAATACAATTGCTACTAATTAGTTTTAAAGTGTCCAAACTTTCATTTTTAAATTTGAAATATCTTAGCACGTCAGTCATTGCTCGAAGAAGGGCTATTTGTACCGAAATTTTGTCACAAATAGCCAGATTTTTCCGGTACATATAGAGTGTAGACTACTTATATATTTTAAAATCTGTTACTTTGAAGGCCTTTGGTTTGAAAGTCCATAAAAGGATTTTAATTCGAAAAATGTTTACTAAAATTAAAAATTAAACTATTTATTGTATTTAAAAACATTTCTATTTGGTAGATTTGAATTGAGGGTGTTCCAAAACGAGTAATTTTGAGTAGCAACTTAAATTTTTATTAATTTATTTGTATGTATAACAGCACACTGCCTTAAGTCATTCAAAAGAACTAGCCATCAAACACGCTTGGGTTTATTGAATGTTACCGAATTTTAAGTATTAAAGTATATTGCACTGAATAGGGCTAAATTAATCGAAATACATATTTTAAAATAATTAAGCACTTCGCCTGTAATTTAAAATACTTAAAATATGATAATAGATCAGAAAATTAATACAAACGGTTAACTGGGCACAAAAACTATAAAAATGATACAAATAAATATTTGTATATTTTAAAATACTTATACATTCGTATTAAATGAGAGTTTGACCACTCTTGAAATATTTTTAAACCTTTCAATATTACTTAAAATGCGTCAAAATCTCCTGAAGTGTTAGAAATCTTGTGAAATCCCTAGATATATATTAAGATACTTCGATAATATTTAATATCTTTCTAAATACTTTGGGGTCTCTAGAAACCTCTTGAAATCTCTTAAAATCGTTTGAAACAACTTTAAAAATTAAAAGTTTTGTAAGATCTTGTGAAACATTTTGAAACCCATTGAAAACTTTTACAGAATCGCTAAAATCTCTTTCAATCCCATAAAGTCTTCTAAAATGAGTTGGAATATATAAAAACCTGGTGAAGTCCCGTAAAATTCCATATAGGCCATGAAATCTCAAAATATTGTTAGAAATCCCTTGAGATATATTTTAATCACTTAAAATCTTTAGAAAATCTGTAAAATCCCTTTGAATTATTTAAAGTTACTTTTCAATCCCGTTGGAAGTGCTGTGAAGTCTCTTAAAATATTTTGAAAAAAATTCGAAAATTCTGAAAGCCTTTTAAAATACTTTCCATTTCCTAAAAATTCTTTTAAATTCATTAAAACCTTGAAAATTTTTGTGATATAACCTGAAATATTTTGAAACAAACCTAAAAGTCTTTAAATCTTCTAAAACCTCTAAAACACCCTTAAAATTTGCTTAAATCTATTGAATTTCATAGATATTTTGTGACAATCTTTTAAATACTCTACAATTCATTAAAGTTTCGAGAAATTATTTAAATTATAAAATCTGTATTTGCAAGTACAATGAAATGTTTCGCCATTATATCGATCACAAATTAAATTAACAGTTGCAAGCCAATTGAAAATAGTAGCGTTTAAAAGCAAATCAGGTTTGCAAGACCAATAAGTTAGACAATTTTGAATCATTTCGTTACAGCACTCTTTTTAGAGCGAACTACTTAAAAAAAATATCAGTTTTCATTTTTAGATTAGAGAATTTTTGTTTTTAATTACTATTTGAAAATTAATTGTAAAATTGAAAACTTTTCATTTTAAAATTAAAAATGAATAAATTTTATTTGAATATATTAATGCTGAAAGTATACATTTTTGTATTTTAAAAGCTAATGCGAAGAGTGCCTGCAATAGAATTTTATCAACTTTTATAAAGTTCATTGGCCGGTTGTCATATTGTTTGAAAAAATTTGCGTAGTGCTATTTATCACGGATAATTACTAGCAAGTCAGATAAGTTGATAATAGTTTCAAAAGTAAGTACCTTGAGCAAATTGCACAACGTTTCTATTCACTTAGAGCTAACCGCTACAGCAGTCCTTCAGCATTAATGCAACCGATGCAAATTTCTATATAAGGAATTCATACAGATAAGCTACTCGCTTTTTGGTTTCAAAAAATAAAAGCCTAAACGTGCCGTGATTTATTAAACTAGATATTTTATTGCGAATGAAAAAACTAAGCGTTTTAGTCATCTTATTCTCTTGACGACTTCAGTATTACTTTTGAAATTTATGACTTATTTTTTGTGTGCATTTTTTGTGCATTTTTTCTGAATATTTATTTTTCTGCCAAAAACCTGAACTTGTTCTGCACTTCAAAAAACTTAAAAACTATGCAAACCAAGTTCATTCTCCTGAGACTATTAAAATGTACCGTTGAGCACAGATATGGGTTAGCCTAACCCGGCAATTTTGAGCGACTGTATATAGGGCTGTAATTCGTCAATTAAACCCATTTTTTTTAAATCAATCGGAAATTTATTCAGAAATACGATGGTTTTATTAGAATTGTAATATTATTTTATCAAACAAAGTGATATTTGAAAATACAAACAATTTTCAACAAAACTTCATTAAAAAATTTTTTTTAGAATCTTGACATTTAAAAAAAAAGATTAAAAAAATTATATCAATAGGTTTTAAAAGCTGAATAGTTTTACTTTGAAATGGTTGCGTTGCTTTTTGGATTCACTCAAAAAAAGGTATTTTTTTCAAACTACGAAAGTAAGCGTTTTTTGGTGTAGTGATAAAACGTTATTCAATTAATTTATCATAAATGCTGTAAAAAGAAATATATTTCACAATGCAAAAGCTTTGCGCATTCGCAGAATATCTTAGGTACATGCTCCTTGTATATGGCCTTGTCACACCATAAGCACTTGTAAAATGTTTTATGGTCAAGAGAACTGGGACAAAAAATTGCAGCGTTTCTGTTTAGACATTTTGTTGTCAACAAATTCGTCTCTGAAATCCATTTCCTTTGGCAAAGTACGAAGAGTAGCACAACTCACAGGAAATAACGTGCACTCTCAGGCGAGTTGTGCTAGTCTTCGTACGGGGCATCATTATATTCAATATAATATTATCAAAATATTTTGTAAATGTAATCATATATACTAATACACTCTAGTGCAGAAAATGCTTGTATAAACACTAGTTTTATTTTTCACAAATAACGGATTTTGTCACATGTGTACGCACTGGGTGCAAAATACCCGACTCCAATTTCTCCAAACTTATAATTTATACACCTAGCGCAGACTGAAGCTGCCGATAGCTGCACCTCAGAGATTTTTCCTCCTGGCTACGGACCTCCAACATCGACTTTTTCCAAAGTGGCATTACTTTGAAAATTCGCTCGGGTTACCCTAACACAGTCCGTACCATGAGGGTTAAAAGATACTTCTGTATTCTATGTATCTATTTCTAATTATCTGATCCTGACGGATTGTTAATAGAAATTATGTTTTTAAATTTCCTATATTTATAAAAATAATTAAATTACTTATAATTGTGTAGATCTTTCCTTTTTTATTTTATATAGCCATATATGGGTGAGGATCATAAAGTTGACAATATCATGCCCCTGGAATATTATATGCGTGTGTTTTGAGGAATATTTTTCTTAGTTGCAAAGTTTTATCAAGCGTATTTGATCTAATAATACCCTATGTTCAATTATTTTAACTTTAGTCCTTATCGAAATAAATTCTTTTAAATATCGACGCCTCCATTCAGTATGAATCTATCTGGTGACAGCGCCGTGTACGAGACTATGTGCTGTGTAAGGATAGGGTAGTCTCATACAGGGGCGCTATCAGCGCATAGACTCATGTTGAATAGAGGCGTCGATATATGAGTGAATGTCATCCTGTAACGTGTCCCTGACAAGTCTGACAACCTTTTATCAAAATGGCGTTATATCTTTTAAAAGAACTAAGTGCACTGTCGGTACCGGTACCGACAATTTTTTTTACCGGTTTTTAAAATGAAACTTCTTAGGGCGCGCTACGGCATTTTTCACGGAATTCAAGGAATTAACAGAATTCGTGGCATTGTACCGGAAATTTTTCACCGGTACCGGCTTCGTATATACAAGCTTAAAAGGAAAAATTGTTAAATACACGTATTTTTCAAAATTAATCGCAGAATTACACAATATATATTTTTTTAATTCCCAATTATAGTTATAGAATTATGATCACTTTTTAATGTCCCCTAGTTTTTATGTAATCTGGTAACCCTGTAACAAAACAAATTTTCTGTAATTTTACGGTTTTACCAGTTTTATTTTCCGATCTAAACTGATTAATACTTCAAGATTAATTGAATAGGCTTTAAGACGTAAATGTTTAATGTCATCCGGTAACAATTTTTTATAATCAGAAGATGCTTTTTTTGGAAGTAAGTTCATGAAGAAAATATTGATAAGAACATGTAGTTCTTACCTGTAGAATACTTGAATTTAAATAAATTTAATGTAATATTTTATTTTTATTATAATGATTGATAACATGAAAATTATATCTAAACATCTTTAATATATTTTAAATCTGTAAATTAAATCTATTAATTAAATCTTATAAGAATTTGTACCAATTATTTGGCATAATTACGTGTTTTTGGTTTTTTTCCTACTCAAGAGAGAATTACAAGATTTGAACGTCCATGTACACTAAAAACTGAGTAAAAACTCAGTTTTTAGTTATATTATCTAGAGTCAATATAAACCCCCAGCAATTATCTTTAATATATATATATATATAAACATAAAAAATTAATGTTTCAATAATATTAATTTATAAAATTAACTTATAATTTTAAAATATGACAAAAATAAGTATTATTAGGATCTCGAGACATTGTGTTCATTTAACAAAAATAAATCTCATATCGAATCTAAGGGCGCGAAAAAATCTATAAAATAAGAATTATATTTTGGTAACAATTTCTTTAATTAATTGTACCACTGGCGATCAGAAGGGTATACGCCCGAAACGCCGTCGTTTTAGTTAGCCCCTGGGACATATTTTTTCCAGGTGAAATTTAAATTTTTAATAACATATCCCAATAGGAAATTTTATTGTGAATATTACCTCTAAAAGTATATGTAATGACTTTATTAGTTTTTGAAATAGTCAAGAAAATGTTACTTTTTTCTGCAATCGCAAAATACGAATTTTTTTGTGTTCAAATCGCCATAAGTTCTGCAATAATAGGAATTCTGTAATAAAAATTTCAGTAAATATGCACCATCATATAACGAAACAAAGGGATTTAGAGAAATTCAAATACCTGTCACTAAAAATTTATAACGATTTTTATTCTTCTCATAGCGTAAATTATATATTGAAAGTTTCTAACGCTTCGGGAGTGGAACGAGTTTTCAGAAATTTAAAACTTTCAATATTATAATTTACGGGCCATGACTCATGGCAAAAATCGTTATAAATTTTAAGAGACAAGTATTGGAAATTCTATAAATACCTTAGTTTTGTTATATGATGGTGCATATTTTTTGACATTTCAATTAAAAAATTCCCATTATTGTAGAACTTATGACGAGTTGAACACAAAAAATTCGTATTTTTCTTGATTATTTCAAAAGTAATAGTCATTACATTTACTTATAGGACGTAAAATATACACAATAAAATTTTCCAATAGGATATTTTATTAAAAAATTAAAATTTCACCTGAAAAAAATGTCCCAGGGGCCAATTAAAACGACGGCGTTTCGGGCATATCCTCTTTTGATCGCACGTAGTTAGAATATACTGTAAAAAATAATAGTAATGAAATTATAATTTTCGTATTTTAATTCTCTAGAAGCAGATGTAATTATTATTTTGACTCAAAAAATATCTAAATGGTTTATATCAAAAGATTTTCAATCAATAAAAAACAATTATTTTTTCGCTAATTTTAATTATTATGAACATAAGAAACGTTTTGTGTTCATCTGAAACTCTTTGTTTTCTTTGCAATTGAAAATCAAATAATTCCAACTTGTTTATTGTCAACCACATATAGATGTTTTTAGGATAGAATTTGAGTTGTCGATACTTTTCAGATTTTGAGATGAATTTTGAATTTAGTCTACGAACTATCGGTAATCTTAACCATTCAAAAGGATACACATTCTCACGTGCATTCGGCTCCAGTGACTTAAGTAATCCGGGTCACTGCATAAATAAAATTGTAAATTGGATTGGTTGGGCTGGAAGGGTCAAGAGCCAATGTATCTTTGACAATGTCGCTTTGCCATCCGCTATCAAAAGAAGGATAAATGTGGGGTTCTTAAAGAATATTTGGATAATGTTCATTTTACGTTAATCAAAACATGTCAGGTTCATGGGATAGATGATCTTTTGATACAGTCAAAGAACCACTCTGTCTTTCGACTACTTTATTCTTCATGACATCAATACATCAATTATTAAAAACTCACACTATTATATATATAACTTAAAAAAAAGTGATTTTGAACTACTCAGTTTGGGACATTTTCAAATTAGAAATAGTTTCACTTTGAATACCTAGTTAACAAATATTTTTATTCAGAAGATGTAATTAAAAAAAATTCCTTTTGTTTTTGTATCAGAAAATTCAAGCCGATTTCTCTGTTTTTAAAACTATAGAAAGCGTCTAAATTGTAAGAATATAAATTATACAATTACAGGGATCGCAGTCAGTCCCCGTTTTTACTAATCCCCCTTTGCCCCCGTTAATTTTAAAAATCCTCTTAAACACGTAAAATCGATTGTTTTTACCCAATTTTCCATATTTCCTCTATTTTTTCAAGTTTTCCATTCATTTTTAAGAATCATAAAGGAAAATAAATACATTAGAAAAAATATACTTTAAAAAAATTACTTTTTATGATAAAATTTCAAATATTTCCTAAAAGATTTATTTGCTAATTATGAAGATTTTAATGATATGGTTGACAGCGAAGAAATCGCTCATAATCTAATCAGGAAGCGGACCCCGAAAGGTAGATCAATTCTCTAGTTGCAAGTCAAATTCATCATCTTTATAGATGTAACAGGCTTGGCAGGCCAACATGCTCTACAAACAGGAGAAATAAGGAGATTTGTCACGAAAATGCGGAAATAAATTCTTTTAAGCAAAATTAATTTTTATAATATTTTTGATTCTTTTTGAAACGATTAACGTTAATAATATTTCAAGTACAAAGTTTGCATTTTTTCAACAAAAAACGTTCAATCCTTAACCAAAAAAAGATTTTAATTGTGAATTTAAAAAAATTAATCTAATCCAAAAAATTAATTTTGAACATTTTTTAGAAATTGCTAAATTGCTAACTTTTAAACCAAAACAGATTTTTAGGTCAAGGAGGACAAAAAATATTAACGAAATTATTTAATTTTCCATACAATAATTGAATCCTCATTCAAAAAAGTTGCAATTTTTAACCAAAAAATACGAATTTTCTGTCAAAAGATATGAGGTTTCAAACGAAAAGGACAAATTTCCAAGAAGCCTTAAATTTTCAATTAAAAAAGATTTGTCGCTCAAGAACGAAACAATCGAATTTTTACCTGAAATTAATAATTTAAAAAAAAATTTGTTTTCCACCCAATACTTAAAGTTTCTCCGAAAATGAATAAATTGTTTACAAAAATGTCGAACTTTCAACAAAATAATAAAATTTTCAACCGACTAACAAAATTTGTTAATCAAAAAGATGAGTTCTCGACCAAAAATATAATAGTAGACTTTGCAACCAAAAAGAAGTAACTTTCTAAAGAAACCACCTTAAGATTTAATAAAATATGCAAAGCGGTGTATCAGAAAAAAGTATGGTATAGTTGTGGTTGTAGAAACAAAATTTTGAAAATGGAAAATAAGATGCAAACAAATTAGCTTATCATTCATCTAGTTTCATTGAACTTTTTTTAAATATTCACGAGATATCCAAATAATATAAAAAGTTTTTGGTAATAAATGAAATCTAGTTTGTTAATCTTAAATTTTACTTTTAAACCGTTGTGCCCCCTGCATGTAGCGATTGCTACATTGAAATTTCATTTTACTTTAGAATGCTCGAAATTTTAAATTATCCAGCGTTAAGGGATTGAATCTTAAAATTTTAATGACCTCTAACCACATGTTTCAAATAATTTTAATTGATGGCACTGTCATTTTTTGTAAAATGTACATATATATCTATTAAATTCTTACGAAGTCTCAATCATAACACAGTCGACTTAGAAATGTCAGCGTATCATATTATAACAGAACAAATAAAAATAAAAAGTAATTTTTATACCATGAACTTAATCTAATTAGGTTTTAACTGGAACGGGAATTGATTTTCAGATTAATATTCTTCTTTTTAACGGATACGATGAATTTTTGTACATCAGGATAAGGCAACCATAATTTCAATACCGGGGGCGATAGTGACCATGACTACCCCTTCGTCATATAAATGCGACAGAAGCGACGAATCCTCATAATATTTTCTATTCATTCAGTCACGCATGTATGGATTTTGATTTAAGGTCATTCATTTTTTAAAAATTTTCAATTAGATAAACAAATAGGCAGTGTTTTCCATTTAAAAGTGTTAGTTTTTGTCTCAAAATAAAAAAATTGTAGAAAAGCAACTCGTTTAATTTATTACAAATTTTAAATGAGCACCTTGACCCTCGGAATTATCAAGTTGGCGTCTTAAAATAACGCCTGACAGTTGAGTTTGTAATTTTCTTTTTGTTCTCCATATCCCACTGTAATGAAAATTTTACACTGAAAATTAATTGACCTTGTGGAAGAGGGGGAGTCCAAAAATGGCTAAAATCGTCCTTACGCAAATAATGAATGGCCCCTCACCCCTTTTTCAGGGGCCATTCTTTTCATTTTATGAAGAATGGAATTACAACCGCATCCTATTTTGAATAACCTTTCTTTTCAATGTGTAAAAGGTGAAAATACAACCATACCCTATTTCCAGTAGACGCTTTCAGCTCGAAGAATAGAGAAAAAGGGGCATTTTAGGATTTAGCATGTTTTGCTAAACAGGATATATCTCAAACAAGATAGGGCTGAGTTCTTTCAAATGGCCTTTCTTTTCAATATATGGAAAGCAAAAATATAACCACATCCCTTTTTAGTGTCTTTTCTTTTCATTATATGGAAAGTGAAAATACCACTATACCCTGTTTCTAGTAGTCTCTTTCATCCCGAGGAATGGAGGAAAAGGGGCATTCTATTATAGAAGGTAGCTTGTTTTAATAAAAGGACTATATCTGGAAAAATATAGGTCCGAAATAAATTCTTGCAACTGAAAATATTTAATAAAAATAAAATAAAATTAGATAGCGTATTCGACAATGTTACCTGTCTAAAAAGCATATCTCAAAATGGAAGGGGGTTCAAAGGAGAGGACAGAAATCATACTATGTAGAATGTGTTAATTTATTTTATTTTGATTAAATATTTCCAATTGCAAAATTTTAGCCTGAAGTTTTAAGAATTATCATAATTCGATGGTTTTTTGTTTTCACTTTTTCTTCTCTCATGTATTGTTTGTAAGTTTTAAATACCATAAGAAAGCAGAGTAATTCTAGTAAAAACCTTAAATCAGGCTTAAAGATTAAATACAGTAGTGTCATTCAACTATTACGTAGTGCTTTTTTCTTACAATTTTAACTCCCTCCACTTGTTACTATATGAACAAAAAACTGATCACAAATGAGGTTATTTAAAATTAGTTAACGGACCTTTTTTGCTCAACTTTCCTATTCTTTCCGTGGGTTCCGATTAGAACGACCCAAGTAAACTATAAAGGTATTTTTTATCGAAAAGTGGTCGCATTATCGAATGTGTTCAAGGTTTTTCGTCGCTCGAACTACCTATATATAGTTAACACGCCATGTACATAGTGTTATCTTTAGCCAGTGGGTATCTATAACTGGTTCGCAAAATTAGTCACGTGTGTTACGAGCATTGCGCCTCAACTTTTTTTACCAGTAATGCATCAAATAAATAACTAGATCGCATTGCTTGATTTAAAAATGCAGATAATACAAAAAACTTTAATTGTTATAATGTCTAAACAATGAATACTCGTGATGTTATTTCATATTTTTGGTAAATTTTAAATTTAAATGTGATAATGAATAATTTGTAAGGGTTTATCTAGTCTTGTCGAAAAATTGCGGGAGTTGGAAAAGTGGATGGACTAAAGTCGGCCTCAAAAGTACGCGACCCTCACGTTGAGCGCTCACCACTCGTTCAAAAAAAAATCGCAGAAAATTTTAGCCGTGTACATGTGAAAGCTTAAAGTCTCCCGCGTTGAACGAAATGTATATTGAGGTTTTGGAGATACTTTTTTTAAGCCTCGACTTTCGAGACTTCCAAAAACGAGCTGAAAGTCTTGAAAAATCTATAAAAATTCACAGACATTCCTTAAGGTGTCTAGAATGCAACGCAGTTTTTTAAATTTCGAAATATCAAATTGTTTGCTAATTACAGACCGTTTTCCGCATAATCTTATCTTGGGCAGAAGCAACTTGATTGAATTACACTTTACAAAAATGAAATAGGATCGACATTTCGCAAAATAATTTTTTAAGAATATTTCACGATTTAAGGCGAGTAGGCACCGTAGAAAAATTTCACAACAATAGGTACCTCAGGAGGAAGGGGATAACGGCTCACCCACAGGTCAATAGATGGGAGGTCAGTATCCCCTTCCTCCTGAGGTACTTATTGTTGTGAAATGGATACTTTTTTTCTAACACTTTTCGTAGGATAGCTACTCTCCTTAAATCGTGAAATATTCTTAAAGGATTATTTCGCGAAATATCGATAGTGTTTAACAACTTGACTTAAAACTTAACAATTTCAGATCAAGAATGATTACAAAATATTCCAAGTCAAGAAATTAGAAACAAAAAATTGAAAAATAAGAGGCTGCTACAATTTAAAATTAAAAACAATCATAAACGAATGAATTACTGATTAAAACTATCAAAGACGTTTATGAGTGAATGGCGTCAGATTGAATAGTTCCATATTCAACGATTTTAAGTTGATACGTTAAAAATTGAAAAGTTGCAGACTGATAATTTATAAAAAATAAAAATTGAATTTTAAAGCGTTAAAAATTTACCAATTTCAGGTTGGAGTATTAAAAAATGTAAATCGTCCGCAATATTGTACAATTTAAAATCAAATTCATTCAAAGTTGTGCAATTTTCAAAATTCAAGTTTGCATAGTAGAGCATTAATTTTAAGTTTGAAGCGTTTAAAGTTACATAATTTTAAAATTAAACACTTAAGAGTGAAAAAATTGTTAGTATAAAGAGCTCAAAATTATATAAATAGAATTTGTTTAATGCTTGTTTTACGTGGCATCTACAGCTAGGTAGTTATAGTGACGGGAACAGCTAACTTAAAAGTAGGATTTATGCGCAATTGTAGGGTTATTGCTCAATTTTGTAAAATTGACCTGTTAGGAGAAAAGTATGTTAGTATAGTACTTTGAGATACTATGTCAGAGTTTATCAGCTTTTATCCAGCTTCGTAAGGAGAATTTTAGGTATTCAAAGCTGAATTTTAAATCATAGTATACAAAGTCGATTGAAAATGAGGGACACATTTAAAATGCAACAATTTAAGATTAAAATAATTCAATTTGTACAATTTGAAATCCACAACCTTAAAAAATCGAATCCTTAAAAATTATAAAATCTTCTCTACGAATGAGAAGCCACCAGTATTTATAGCAAGTTTCATTTTCACAAATTCAAATTTTAGTACCAAATATTGAAAATTTACCAATTTCATTTTTATTAGGAGTTAAGTTGAAGAACTTTTCAGTTCGTTCAAAATCTAATCATTATAAAAGCTAACAACTATTGTTCAATTTCAAACACTTTCAGTTCCCAATTGTTAAATTTTTTAAGCACTTTAAACTGATAATGATTCCTTCATCAATGTAGTTCAGTTTTTGAATGTTTGTTTCCACAATAAGAAACGCACTTTAAAATGTATAGGAAAATATAAAAAAAACTAACTTTCCTCTACATTTCTAGTTCTCGTATTTTATTTGACTCACCCGGACATTGTAAAGCCTACACAGACAAAGCCGGAAAAACTTCTAACTTTCCTTTAAACGTCTAATTCTCATTTTTTCAGTAATTACTTGTATGTACTCGATGTCCAACAAAATAAGCAAAAGTTTCTTCTCAATATCCTTATAGGAAGACTGCGGTGTATCCACGTAACCACGTACTCTGAAATATACACGGAAAATTCGGAATAAATTATTATGTTCCTCTAAGCATCCATTTCTTAAATTTTCTATTATTAATTATTTTTACTCGATTTCTTTCGATAAGGATATTGGGATGAAACTTTTTTTTAGTAATTTTCGACATTAAGTACAAGTTAATAATTAGTAAAATAAAATTCGAGAACCGAACATTTAGTAGAATTTTTCCGAATTTTCGTATGCATTTCAGA
>JAAAKG020080564.1:0-16824 GCA_010014905.2 Druon quercuslanigerum | reverse complement strand
ATACCAGGGCCGTACGCAATCAGAGATCACACGCGACCACGACAGAATTAAATAATAGAAGGGAAAATCTCCAACATGTATTATGTAGCTACGAAATGGTCCTTATTTCTAGTGCCGTATAATGCAATATTGTCGAGCGCACTTCAAGTATTGATGATTGTAATGGTTATGCTTTGCTTCCTCATAGAGGGAGGTTTGCAATTAACTAAACCTTAAATACATTTTTTTAAATTTGCTTATGAGTAAGTCACTTTTTATGTTTGAAATATTTTGAAAAGTACGATACGATTGATGTATTTCGAAATACAACAATACGATATCTAATAAATCTGTTCACGTCTTCGAGATCATCGATTGACCCATGTTTAAAAACTGTATGACTTACCGCCAGCGATTTATGCAATAACTTAAAAAAAGGTTTATTCTGTTTTTTGTTGTTGTTGAGAAACACTGGTTTGATATTCAAAATAAAACAATATAATATTGTAAGCGTACACCATTAGCCCCTGCGGCATGGTAACTATCTATACGAATATGAAGTTTGGTCCCAGCATCATTAATCACGTAATGCGCAACTCTGCATCTCCCATCCGCGCCGGAGATGTAAGTGGCGATGCTGAGCGGACGGGAGAAAGACTGATCCCAACATTGGCATGTGGACCACAGTGCGTTCACTCTAACGGGGAAAAATAAGACCGTGGTTATTGTTTACTATCCCTGAAAGGCGATGCATGCTCTTGAAAAATATCCAAAAATTGTTGCGGCCGTACAGGGGTCAGGAGACTTGTCAATTCGGTGTGACGTTGCACGTAGTAGCAAGCCAAAATATTTGAGGATTTTTCGTATATTTTATATTAAAGAAGAGTGGTTATTAAAAAAACTGTTTGTTCCTGATGATGTGAATTATAATTTTTACTCTTTATTGGTGATACACGTTTCGCGTTACAAATTTTGAATGGTTCGAGCATCATTTTTAACCTCTAAATGGTTGTATAAGATAAAACTTGTATTTTAATTTAATAACATTGAAGTACAAATATCAATTTCTGCAAACATATTAAAACAATCATTCGTTCAAACATAAATTGTATTTTAATCATAAAAGAATTATGCCGGGAGAGTTCTGATCAGGGCAATTTAGTTCATTCTATTCTCCTTTGGACTTGCATTCGCTAAGTGTCGTGCTGTTTAATTCTCCCTGCAACTCTTACACAGTGAACACACTGTGATTTAGAGATACAGTCGATCCCCGGACACTGTAGCCTTAGGCACTGTCATCAGCTGTTTCGCGGACACTTAAAGAATCAGGGGATTAGGTCAGGGCCACCGCATCCGATAACATTAGTATATATGTACCACGTTTTCTTACAGTATTCGATACACCGAATACGGACGCACTTTTGACATTTGACGCCATAAGCACGTTGTAAGCCAGGGTCGCAGCGAGAAAACAAAAAATGGGATACAGCGAAACTGTCCGGATAGTTATCAACAACGTTCGCATGATGTCAAATACACATATGCGTTTCAACGTTGTTGATTACGTCCATCACTTTGGACTGTACCTGAAATTTAAAAAACTCTTATGTGCAACTAACAACATGAAAACCTTGTGTTTGCACATTTTTAGTTGCATATTGCCATGCAAAAAAATAAGTGCAATATTATGCAAATGTCATTTAAAAGACATTAAAAAAATTTCTTATCCTTCTTTTATCTCATATTCTTCAAATTTTGCTTTAAGTCTTTCATTTTCCTTAAATTATAATAAAACGAAAACATGAAATGAACTATATATAAATATACGTGCATTACACATGCACATACGATATAGTTCACAGGCCACTTGCACGCGGCGCTAGCTCTGGATATCTATTTCCGCCTGCTTCCCATTGTGTTGACCGCCCCTGCGAGCGGTAAAGGTTAAAGAGTGCCTAAAGCGCATGGTAGGACAGACTATACTCTATTCTCCGAGAGATTAACCTAAAGATACGCATCTTGTCGGATTTAGGTGGAGATACTGTAAAAGAAAGAGGCACTATATTTTTCTTCCATAGTTGTGTAAAGTGACCGAAAGTTGGTCCGCCTGTAGGCTATTCTCTGGGGGGAATAGAGTATAGATAGACTTTGGTACCCTTAACGACTTAAAGTTACTTTCGGGGAACGAGTCTTTGAAAGCGATAATTAATTGCGAGAATAAATCGATTAACAGAGAGGGAGTCAGTCGAAAGTATTTAAGGAAATCCCTTCAGAGTCTATTAATTAAACTTAAGAGTTTATTTTTAAAATAATCAAAGCAGTAAATTTACATGCGTGTGTAGAGTATCTCGCGAAGTTTGGTGATATTTCGCCACCAAAGAAAATCTATATTTATATTAAAAAACGTCTAAAGAGATCCCTTGTATTTTAGATAGAGGCAGAACCTTAACTATTGTTAGAAGGCTCGTGTACGCTGATTTATTTTACAGAAAAATGATATATTTTTTATTATCTTACAATATAATAAAAGTATAAAAGTGTAAGCCTTATTGTAGGAATTAGCTAGTGCAATTCAAAGAAATAATAAAAGTATTATTTATTTATTTGAATTGAATAAATAAATTAGAATAGCAGTTCTCAGGTAATATTAATATTATATTATAATCATGTAAGTCAATAGGCGACATATATTGTTCATTGTATCGCAAATCTATGTGTTAATCTGAATAAATGTAATAAAATATAGCCCCCAGAATCTCCACTCCTTCTCATACGTTTTTCTAGAAACAAAGAGTTTCCAAGAAAACTTTCAATAAAACTTTTTTACCTTTGGGAGCACAAGATTATTTGAAAATAATAGTGTCTGAAATTAAAGGCTTTGAAAATCAACCTTGAAATATTGCGTGCTCATTCACAGGATACGTGATACGTTCAGGGGAGGGTAAAGACATTTCGAAGTAACATATTCTTTACGTTAAGAACAATGGAGAAAGCATTACGCAACGGATGTAGGGTTATTAAAAGATACTGAAAAATGTATCACTCATTTTGTGAATGGCCACTGTACAATTTCTAAATCCAAGTCTTAAATTTCCAAATTTGATGACTGGAAAATTCCCTTAAAGATCTATGCTCCCCCTATCCTAGCCTCCAGGACAGCTGAAAATTTTACTGTCACTGACACAGACTTGATTCCCATCTCTATTAAAAAAGTCTCCGACTCAATCCGCTCCTTGAGAAATCGCAAAGCTCCCGGCAATGACTCCATCAGCAATAATGTACTGAAAACACTTCCCCGCAAACATATCGTGGTTATCTGCAACATTGTTAACACAATCATGCGTTTACAATACTTTCCCTCGGCCTGGAAAGAAGCTATTGTAATTTTTCTTTCGAAACCGGGTAAACCTCTCAGCTTAGCATCGAACTATCGGTCAATCAGCCTGCTTTGTACTCTCAGCAAAACAAGTTTCTTCCTGACTCCCAGCACGGTTTTCGCAAACGTCATGGAACAGCTCATCAACATCAATGCTTCTGCTGGATTTTAAGGAAGCCTTTGGCAGGGTCTGGCATGGCGGTCTTATTTACAAGCTCTTTAAGTTAAATTTTGCTCACTATCTCATCGCTTTAATGAACTCCTTCCTCTCGAACAGGAGCTTTAGAGCTCGCGTTGGAAAAACCTTATCGGACACCTAACTTATGACCTCCGGTGTCCTCCAGGGCTCCAAACTCTCTTCTTCTCCCTTCAACGTGTTCTTTCTCGACATTCCTGCTGATAAGAAAATTCTCACAGCTCAATACGCTGATGATGTCGGTTTCCTTGATACATCCAAGATCATCAGTCACTGCTCTTTTGCACTTTACACGTCTTCTCGTCTAAACAGATTTATTCGAATCGTTCTGACATGGTACTACAGATGGAGATTTTGAAATAAATAAATCTTAATCTGAAGCTGTGTATTTCTCACGTCGCCAGCGTAACCCCCCTAAACTCTTTGTTAGCACTTTTCCTATTAAATGGAATTTCTACGCAAAACATCTGCGTCATTTTTGACAAAGGACTCACTTGGTCTAAACAAATCTAAGCCATCCGCAATAAAGCTAACGGGGCTTTTATTTCATTTAACCCCTTCTTCAATAACCCTACAGTTTCTCGAGCTACCAAAAGTCGTGCCTTCAACGCAATAATTAGGAGCATCTGCACCTACGCGATTCCTGCCTGGGGCTCTGCTACCCCAAATCGTCTGTCCAAACTTGAAGGCACCTATGTTCGCCTTCTCCGTTCCGCTTTAAAAATTCCTTGGTTCATCCGTAACAAACAAATTCTTGTGGAATTCAACCTTGCATCCATCGCTAATGCCGCTCACACATATGCTGCAAAACTTCTTCTTTCAGTGGCTAATCACCCAAATCCCTGTATCAACTCACTTGCAAATTATGCAAGTAAAACTTCTGACCGCTTTAGAAGGCCCTGCCTTCTCGTGTCGCAGCACTAATTGGGTCATCTGTCTCTTATTTTTCCATGGTTCTCTTTATGCGCGAGTTTCCTGGCAGTGTAATTGTCTCGGATTACCAACTATTTTGTTTTCATCTTGGTTAATAACCTGCTAGGTTGGTAACCCGTAAGGAAGTAACAAAAAAAATAAAAAATAATAAATATAAAAAAGCTTCTTCTCCTGATTCAATTACAAAATTAGTCCTAAAGGGCCATCCTATCTAATACCTAACTCTCCTTGCTCTTACCTTTAATGCTTCTATTCATATAATCTACATTCCTGTATCTTGGAAAATAGCTGACATTTTAATATTTCAGAAAAAAGGCAAGAATCCGTATTATCTAACCAGCTACAGGCCCATTCGTCTTACTATAATAAGCAAAATTGTTCAAAAAGTAATACAGGCGTAAACTATTACCTCGAGGAAACCAGCATCCTTAAACTAAAAATAGTTAATTATGACTGTCCAAGAGGGCTTATCCATTTTACACCCTCTTATCTTTCCAGCAGAAAATCTCAGTCAAAATAGGCCTCACACTTTCGAAAGAAAAAACCCATCCAAGCGGGTGTTCCCCAAGGCAGAATCATAAGACCAGTAAAATTTCAAAAATCTTAAAAAATACTTAACAAAGCTTTTGAATTCATTAAGGCATGGGCTCAACTCTGGAAAATAAAATAAACATAACAAAGTATGGATCAATTTTTCCTCAGTCAGAAAGCCAGTTAAAATTGTTGCTCGGGGGTAAACTACACAAGCGTCATAACTGGAAGCATCATATACAGGGAACTAAAGGGAAAGCTCTATGGGCCATCTTGAATTTGAATCCTATTATTAACAGACATGATAGCCCAAAACCTGAATATGGAATACTAATTTACAAAATGTTTATCCGACGTATCATAACTTATGCATTTACAATTTGGGAAGATGCATAAAAAACATTCAGATGATACAAAATAAATTCCTCAAACGTATCACAAAAACGTCTGGATATACTAAGAACTCTGTCCTTCACAATGTAATTTTGCTCTTCTTCGCAAACACGCAATTCCGAAAGACTTTCTCGTGAAATAAGTTAATCAGAAAGTTTAATTTTAGCCCCCTATACCCCCTTTCCAATTTTCTTTTCTACTTTACCGTACTAATCTTTTATAAAAAAAATTATCATATTTCGTGGTTTTTGTCTGGCAAACTGTCCTGCAAACCTTTGGAGCGCACAGGTCACCAGCATATTTACAATATGCTACTCTGTATTTTTTCTAACAAATCGCAAGTTTAATAATAAATGATTAAAAAAATAATAAATATTTTTGAACCGTATACCTCCTGGAAGGCGATTGATGGGTGACTCCCGAGACCTATTCTCCGGCCGAAGATCGGAGCGACGGCTCGATGATCCGAGATGGATCTTAAGTGAAACCCCCTCTACCAGGAACCCTAATCGTTTAGTAGTTTAGTAATCGTGCACTAAAAGCAACTTACGGTCGGAATAATCGACCCACCGAATGAAGGGGTGTTTGGGGCTGCTGAAGAACCTGGTGTTATCGGGATCGGAGTTGTTGGGGTCGAAGTCGGGCTCGGTGCCTTAATACCGGTCTTCAGAGCTAGAACTTGAGTTAGAGCTGTCACGTCTTTCATATTTGGTACAAGATAGTGAACATAGCGAAGGATCAGGTAAAGGATGACCCACGCCCATTAGCTCTTGACATGCATCATTCAATAATATTTTCTCTCCTTTATCTATGACAATTGTTACTACATCGCCAAATTCATCATATAATGGTGCAACATATCCATTATTAGCCCATTCAAACTGTATGCGTTCATTTCCTTCAGCTACAGTTCGCTATAAGTTAACTCTCATTCGGGTTTGCAAAGTTTGGATCGTGGTTCTCGGTTTCGGTTTCAGTCTGGTCTACGAACTTAATTCTGAAAAAAGTAGAAAGAAATGAATTTGAAATACTACTGGAAGTAAAAATTGAATATTTGTTTTAATGGTATAGTAACATCTTAACATTTCACCATAATGGAATAGTAAAAAATTACAAGTTTATTTTACCGCTGCGATCACAGAAAACACGAAAGATAAAGATTACATCGATTCCAGGTGAAAGGTTCACAGCAACAAAAATTAACCTTACTGATCTGTACATACCAAGTTTATGAACTGATGTCGTAAAGCCTGAAAGACCCTTATATGCGGAAGCTAAGACAATCCTTCTAGAAACTACCTAATAGTAGTAACTCTGATCATTCTATTGGTACTGATTCCGATCATTTTATTGTAGTAGCTGATTTTCAAAATAAAATTTTAATATACAAATGCATGCCAAATAATGCATTTGTTAATTAGGTTTCATTTAATAATTTTCAAATGTTATTGATTTATAGCTAAAAATCATTGCTAAATAACTGGCTCTTAATTCCATGAAAAAGGGGTATTTTATTTACAAATACGTAGAATAATAAAAATTTATTTAAACAATTGTTTTTTACAATAATAAATTGTTAACTGTCATCAAGCTGTTCTTAAAAATTCAGAAGTTGGTTATTTACTCTTAATTGAATCAAAAAAATCAAGTTTGTACCTCGAAAAATAGCTAAATAGTGCATTTGTTAGTTAAGGTAGTTAAAAGAATAATAAAAAATTATTTGAAGACCAAATATAATACTGAGGTTTTATTTCAATGTAATATATGATTGATTTCATAGAAAAATTTTAATTAATTGCTTAAAAAAATACCTTACAAGGATATTTGTCTATAAAAATTGATTTTAAAATAGAAAATTATTTCTTAAATTTTATTCATTCGCCTAGAAAACTGTTTTTATCTATAAATTGTTTAAATTTAGTGCAAATCAGGTAACAAATCGCCGCTAAACCCCACGAAACCATTTTTATTCATTTATTTATTTATAACAAATTAATTAAATTTTTTAACATTTGCGTTGCTATTGGAAATCTTTTTTGGATGGTTCCTTTCAGTTTTCTAAGTACTTTTGATTGAATCAAAGCATTTGTTTAAAACCGGTATACTTCAAAAATCAAAAAAATGTTTTTCATCTTTGGTATTAAATAAACAAACAAAAAAAATAAAAATTTAAAAATCGACTATCACATTTTGATTCAAAGTTCTATTAGCCTTCATTTAAGCAAACAGTTTTCTTTTTAAACTTTACAATACATAACAGGTACAAATTTTAATTCTTGTTTTTTCTGTGATGTTTACCTAGTGCTATTCTTTGTGAGCCTTGTGAATGATAGGGGATTTATTTTCTGATCAAGATTATTTTTTAATTCATAGTTTTAATAGAAAATTTTTTTCAATTACATAAAATTAAACTTTATATCAAATTATACAATATAGAAACATTTTGATTGTCTTTAACATAGCTTTAAGTCAAAGTAAAATTTTAGAGCCCAAGTGGTTCTAATTTTAAATAATGTTTAATGGTAAAGACGAATTTTCTCGAATCGAGGCAGAATGTGAAGTGCTTTGCAAAAACCTTCACATTAAAATAATGAAATTTGACAAATAAAATTCAAGGTAAGTAAAAATTAGAATTCCACTTTAGCAACCAACATTCAAATTTGACCGTTGGCTTCTGTTTTTTTTTTAATTTTTAATACTTGGTAGCTGAAATATTGAACCCTCTTCTTGCTTATTTTCCATTCTAATTCGATATGAGGAACATATATAAATGTTTAATAATAAACAGTTCGTTGATCTTATTGAACATTTTTTTATTTTTTATTTCTAAACGAAGTTGAGGATTTTCTAGATAAAAAAACTAATTATTTAAAAGAAATGCCTGGGACTTAAAATGGCTACCTTTTTTAAAATTACCCATCTTTACACATGAAAATCTTGTGTCACGACTTTTGTCGCCACTAAATTCCGAAACTACTCAACCGATCTTGATGAAATTTTATATACTGTGTGTAGTTTGGTCCAACTTGATCGATAGGATATTTTTTAACTCGTTTATCTGCCTGAATATTTCTTTGTGACAAATTAAATTTTTTTATGCGTAAGTTCCATAACTTTCTAACAGATGGTGGTGTAGGTTAGTTTATTGACTGACACTTGAATATTTAACGTTGTCTTGGTTGGGTAAGCAACCACTAGATGGCGCCATATTTCGATTTCTTAAATAGTTTAGTAGGGTCTGCTAGTATACTTATTTAATTTTTTTTTATTGTTCAAATAATAAAAGAAATAAGACGGCATGAAACAAAGTTAAAAGGTTTAAAACTGTTAAAAAATATTATTATATTTTGTTAATAATAAAAAATTGTTTCCTTTTGAAGAAAGTTATTCCAGGAAAAGAAATTAAAAAACATTTTAAAAAATCTCACTGATAATTTATTTCATTTTATTCCATACAAAAATAATTACAAATTATTGTTTAGAAAGTATAACAAAAAAGTGATTGAGTTGAAAGAATAAATAGTCAGTAAGTTGAAAGCAGCTTTTTTATGGAGGTTTTTGTAAGACAGAAAACCATTTTTGTCGTCAAGCTTATCGTTTATTACTTTTAGATAGTTTGTAAACTTTTTCCATATTAAAAAAGTATCCAGCTCTTTTTGAAATAAGTAAAATAAATTTAAAATTCTTCCTGAATGAAAATATTTCCTATTTCAGTCTCTCGAAGGTTCAAATCTGATAGAAACAGCCTGAATTTCAATAAAATAAATTAAATTTGTTTAACTTTTTACTATTCTATTAAGGAAATGCTAAGATGTTACTATTGTACTGTTCAAATACTCAATTACTTTTAAACGATTGAATTTCTTTGTAATGTATAATATTTATTTTCACAATGTTTAGCCATAATTTACAAATCATTTACAAACTTTAAAATTAGAACTGTACTACTTAGATCAAGTTTCTTAAATAATTTTCCGAAGGTTTAACCACCTACAATTTGTTATCATAATTTCAATTTGCTGTATTTCTGTGCGACTTCCTGGGTAAATAAATTATAATGAATTATAAATTTCTTAATTGACCATAAACTATTTCAACGAAAATTAACGAAGTCAACGATATACTGCACAAATTCTTTGTACTCAAATATTTTTTTTTGCAAAAGAAACTTTTTTCTGGATATTCACCGAGTTGTTAAACTTTTCTCTTTGTCACGTTTCTTATTTCTTCGACCTTGATTATTTTAGCTAAAATAGACAGCTCTAAATAAACAAGTATATTTTCCCTAAAAGTATTATTATTTGGGTTTCTCAAATCAATTAATATTTTGCATAATCAAATTCGAAATTTTCTGCTAATCTTAAATGGCTCACTTTCCTTATGATTTAAAAACATAAAAGGCATATGAAAAATAATTTTTAGCACTTTCTGCTTAAAATTTGGCAACGTCTTTACGACATCGTTACGACATTTTTACGAGAACTTTACGACATCCTATGTCCATATCCTTAAGGTATCTTTACGATATCGGAAAGACGTCGTTAATGATTTAAAAGTAGTTATTTCTCGGGGTGTATTTACGAAGCAGCACGAGTCTGCTGACTCTCGAGATCGACCAAAATTGTCAA
This sequence comes from Druon quercuslanigerum, assembly GCA_010014905.2. NCBI lineage: Eukaryota > Metazoa > Arthropoda > Insecta > Hymenoptera > Cynipidae > Druon > Druon quercuslanigerum. The sequence goes on along the minus strand of JAAAKG020080564.1, from coordinate 6,788 downwards.
GTGGTTACCTTGGCGAGACGGGATTGGGTAGCAGGTTAGGTTAAATCGATGATTGAAATCTCAAAATATGTCTAGGTTCAGGGCGATGCGATTAACCTTACACTTGGTTTGCTTCCGACATTTGTGTCCAGAGCGCGCTCCACAGTGTGTTCACTCTGTCAGACTTAAAAGGGGAATTAAGGAGTACGACATTTAGCGAATGCGACTCCAAGGGGGAATTAAAATGTAATTTATATCAAAGATAAATGATTGTTTAAATGTTTGCAGAAATTGATATTTGTACTACAATATTATTTAAGTAAAATACAAGTTTCATCTTATGCAACACATTTCAAGGTTCCAAATTATACTCGAACCACTTAAAATTTTTACCGCGAAACATGTATCACCAACAAAGAGTTAAAAATATAATTAGGATCATCAGTAGCAAACATTTTTTCAATAATCACTTTTCTTTGATATAGAATATACGAAAAATTCTTAAATATTCTGGCCTGCTACTATGTGCAACGAAACACATAGTTGACAAGTCCCCTGAACTCTGTATGGCCGCAACCATTTTTGAATATTTTTGAAAAGCATGCGCCGCCAAGCGGGAATAAAAATAACTATAATCGGTCTCATTTTTCCCTATTAGAGTAAAGTCACTGTGGCGCGCTCTGAGCGTGGTAGGGCACTCCACTAGTAATTTCTGATTTCTGCTATTTTTAGACGTGTGAATAGTTATGTTCAAAGTTAGATTTTTGTACCGAAATAACACGTTTTTGTCAAATAGATCTTTTCATTTAAGAAAACGACATTGCGCAAGCGCGAAAAATATATAGCACTTCCATGTGAGTTCAGGACAATTTGTGACTGAAACGTACATGGGAATAGTAAACATTGATGAAAAAGTTATTTCGAACAATTAGAAGTTAAAAAACTTCCCACGAAAGTAATGTCTCATACACTAGAAGAGAATTACGAAAAGGATAGTATGTGATCGAGGGTGGTATCTTAAGGGAAGTATCAAGAAAAAAATGATACATTGTAGTAGTTGGTATCTTGAATAATAAAAATTTGACGTTTGATGTCGGTGGAAAAAAGGTTATCTGGGAGAAGAGCTGAAAGTAAGTAAGTCATATCTGAGAGCGAGTGGTGAGAATATGGCTTCGAGGACGATTCCTCTAAAAAAAATTTTTTGTTTTAAGTTTCGAAGGAAGAAAGTAAGTAAATAAGGCGCGAAGTAAAAGGGCATTTTGATTTTACGTTTATATTTATTGCTGGAGCTGAGCACAACGCTTAATTGGTCTGCAGGGAAAAAGAACGAGACCCCAGATGAGATAATAATTTTCAGAAATATCGTGTACCAGAAATTTAATTCAGAATGCAGCTGAATTTTACTAAAAATTAAACTACTTTAAAGTATACATTTACTTTAATTTAACTATCAAATATTTTTATAATATTTCTATCATACATTTTTCAAATAAAAACTATCATCAATCGGTATAATTAGTGGATAAAATGAATTGTTTTCTATTACACTCTCCCAAAAACATTAAGGACCAAAAATAGGTTGCAATTTTTAAAAAAGTTTTCAGTTACATTTTCTGATAAACAGTTAGCTTGAAAATATAAATTCGACCTTCAGAGACTGTACGTCAAGTTCATTAGCAAGTTAATTGGCTAAAAATTCAAGAACATAGAGCATTTAAACAAATTTTGAAACCACTTTTCTCAAGGTTTAGAAATTGTATGCACGGCAGTTCTTAGTACTAAAACACTAAAAAAAAAGTCAAATTTTTAGAGAAAAAAATTCGTTTTTAAATTTTGATACCAATTTTTTCAAATTAAATTTTACGTATATACATACAAAAAACGTGTTTACGGGTTTAAATAAAATAAGTATCTAAAAATATCATTATCACATATGAAATTTATTCTATGCAATAACACAACGTTACAGTTTTATTCGTGGAGTCATACACTTTCATTTTGTAGACGTAACAGCTATTCGTCAGGATTGTTTCTCGGGAGAGAAATTTAAGGTGGTTCAAATTCAAATTGTATACATAATATTCTGAATTAACTTGGATGCATTATATTAATACCATATCTTTCAATCTTACGCCATTACCTCTGAAATCATCCCTACAAGTGCTCCTAGGGAAATAGACGCAATTGTCAAAAATGTAAAGTGTCTGACATAGTTCTCTTTGACTTCAAGAAACGAACCATGTTCGTTATCGAATTTTCGTTGCTATCCGACGAAAACATCGTAGCCAAGGAGACTGAAAAGAAAGAGGAGTATTATATTTCCGTATGAGGAAGCTTATACCCTTACCTGTCAGCGCTTCTGTTGAGAACCCGCAGTGGTCCTTATAGAAAACTTTTAATTATTAAGAACGGGTTAAACAACTACCATAGAGTCTCGCTGAGGGTAAATGCCATCTATGCGAATGAGCGAGACGCGATATTAAAATAATCCACCAATGCCTTTCAGAGATCTTTTCAGCCTACTTCGGCTGTGAAGGCATGTCTTGACTAAGCGGGCGCTTTCTTAGGACCACGGTCCCGAGCTCCAAGCGATATGTGAAACTTTACTATATTTCTGTTTTTAAGTCTGAGAGATAATTTTAAGATTTATAAAAATACTTTTCCTAAAACCTTACGGGAAGTGAGACGGAAGTCCACCCTTGCAAGATATTAAGCCTGGATCTTAATTCCTGAATGATTAATACCACCTGTCGATACACCTATTAAAGGATCCGCTGGGATTCTCTCGATTTGTGGTGATTTAATTGTAGGGTCAGTTGGGGTGGTCGGGACTGTGGAAGAAGTGGGACATGTCGGAGTCGGAGTCGTAAGAACGGCCTACATCAGAGCTAGAGGTGGAGCTAGAGCTGTCGCGTCTTTCAAGATTGATCTTTCTACGAGGTGGTGAACGTTTCGAAGGATCAGGCAAACGATTACCCACACCAATTATCTTCTGAGATGCATCATTTAATAATATTTTTCGTCCGGTATCTATAACGATTGCTACCAGATCGCCATATTCATCATGTAATGGAGCAACATAACCATTATGACACCATCCAATTATTAACCAAAAGCCCTTTTTTACTAAAAAATGACTTTTGTCAAAATAAATATGTTGGTTTGTGTGAACAATCCCATATAACAAATGTAATACTGGTGAAATGTTTGCTGAATAACGTATTATATCGTTAGAAAAATACATGCTTTGTGTAAGGTAGACATCATCCGGGGTTGCTCTATTAAGTTCTAGTTCCTGTTCTCGTTTTTCTACAGCCTGCTCTGTTCTAAAAAGCACATATTCTCTAATCCGGCTCGTACACCAAAATGAAGTCGTCAATGTTGCGACGTTTCTCGACTGAGCCGTAGATAGAGCCGCAGAGGAGTTTGGTCTCCCATTTGATTTCAGCGAAACTACACATGAGCTAACATCACTAAACACCTTTGGCGCTTAAAAGTCGTGTACAGGAAGCAGAACATTCGCTTCTACTAAAGCAGCATGCTTATAAGCCCTTTCACCGTAAATTCTACGGCATTATACGTATAGAAGAGCTTTTGATGGGTGTATCCAATATGTTTCTCAAATCGGCTGGATTAAGAACGAAGATGGAGAGTCGACGTTATAGACACTTTAGTTTACCGTAAGTTCATAATGAATGTACTTTAGGCGATACCAACTGCTCAGCGTGCAAGCAAGAGCTAGAAACAATTAGATATGTTCTTAGAGGATGCTCAAAGTATGTACGCTTCGGGTACATAGGGAGAGACAGTGCGGCTCTTAAAGTGTTATATTAACATCTTCAGCATTTCTATCATGTTGATCTAATGCCCGTGTTACCATACGCCCAGGGGGAAATTGAATCCGCTGCAGAGAATGATCAGTGTAAGATCTACTGGAATTTATCGTTTTCCAACCGTCAACGTATCAGTGTTACAAAGCCGGATATTGTCCTCCAAGATCTAAAGACCAAGCTAATTCACGTAATTGAATTATCGGCAGCAGCCGATGGGAATATCACGAAAGAGGAGAAAGAAAATCGTGCAAAATATCAGGCTCTTCTTTTCGAGCTGAGGAGGCTCTATCAATGCTACAAAGTCCATCTTGTAGTTCTCATAATCTGCTGCCTTGGAGATATGAAAGCTTCATTTCTCAGGCGCAAACGATCGCAAGTCAGATGCAAAAGGCTGTTCTTCTGGGACCACTAAATCTGGTCCGTCAACACTGTTTCTTCTAACACTGTATAAAGGTTGGTAACTATACAAAAGTATCAAGAGGTGAAACCTTCACCTCCAAATGTGCCGTCTGCCGCGTAAGGTGGTCCGCGGCTAGAGACCGCACTCTAAGGAACAGTATTGTGCGAAATATCTTGCGTTTATTTCCCGCGCTTGCGGGAATTTATGGATTTTTAAATTTATAAGTTATTTATCATTTTATAGTAGGTTCGTGCCTTTCGAGTTTTTTCGATTCGATCGGCTATGGGCTTTGGGCCCATAGCCGATCTATCTATTTAAGATAATGTTCATTTTGAAGCTCTTAAAATAAAACAATTGAAATTAGAAGATTTCCATCTCAAAACGTATTCATAATTAAACGATTGAATTAGGAGCTTTTGAATGTCAAATTTTTTAAGCTTTAATTTGAAAGATTTGGAGAAAAAGGAATTGAAAAAAAATGTTTTTAGAAACACCTCCAATAAAGGGCAAATATCATGCAAATTTGTTATAAATAATTTTATCCTAGGACATGTAGTTTTTGCTTTAATAGTAAAAAATAACATTAAAAATAAGAGATAAATTGTTTGAAATACGACATACAGTAAGAAAAAAATCAGTAGACAAAAATTGTTCTACCAAAATGAATCTACAAATTTATCATCAATAATTTTTATGTAGAGCGTGCAGTTTTTTTTATTTGTAAAATTAAGATGAAAAACATGAACGATAAATTTTTGAAAAAACAACGCAAAGGACGAAAAGACGATGAGACGACATAAATTCTTGTTATGGAAATATATCAAGAATTAATGACTTCGCTTTACATAAAAGGAACACAAGCTACAATAACATTTTTCGCCTGCGTGATATCTACAAATGTGTGTCAAACTATCTCACGCTACGACGGGTATTTTTTAGTTTTATTCGTAAAAAATAATATGAAAAAAGTTATATTTATGGAATGTTGATTTGATCGACGCGCCGATCGAATCGAATGTCGGATAGAATTTGTTTGCACACCTCTAATAATTATGTTATAAAATCAAATAATTCATACTTCATTGGATCAATTAATTTTGTTTAGTCAAGAAAATAATCACTCAAGGTGAATGAATTTTCATTCATTTGAAGAAATATTCATTCTATGCTATGAACTGTTAAAATTATAAGAATTGATTTTAAACGATCGACTATCTCGTTATGTACAATTTTTATTTGAACGCCTTTTTGCTAAGTCATCATTTTCTTAAAAGAATCAATATTTTTAGGAATTGTTGATCAACTAACACTAATTGGAAAAAGTAGATAGTCCCTACAATGCCAATGTTTACCGAATATCCAACGTTAATATTTTTTATATTACACATTTTTTGGAATAAATTAATTAAATATATACTACAATTGAAATATGATTAAAGATATAGTTTATTATATATTTACCGATAAAAGTAAGGACGACTGTTAAAGAGAAAACCAGAGAACCAGTAATGATCCTCATTTTTTTCTAACATAGAGAAGAATCTGATTTTACTTAAGAATTGTCACTGGATGACTATTTTTAATGCTCCAAGAAGTCTCAGTGTAGATACTAGCAGCTATCTTACTCACACTTGTTTTTTAAAGCACACACTTTTTCACATTCTCATCAGTTCTTTTGGGAGGCACTAGATATGATGTTAATTTTGGAATTATTCATGTTTCGTCAGTTTCTGATGTTTTGAGAAACGCTGAGTCAGATATAATACTTATAGTAATAAAATAGAAAAAAAGAAAAATGAGTAATTCAACTTTTCCACGATGCCACAATTGATACGACAAACGGTTCAGGGACAAAATTGTTACTTTATGAAGTTGTAAAAAATAGCCTTTGCTATTCTTTATGGCAAGAATGGTTTTGTTTTAAACGTGGAAAATACAATTAAAAAAAAAGAATTAAAAATAGCTAAACAACGCTAAATAAGATGAAAACTCATACAGAAAACTTGCTCGCTTTAAAAAGTCCTGCACAATTTTCCTAATTCACTTTTTAGTAGAACCCTTGTTTGGCTATGAAATTAGAATGTTTTTCTTCTCATCCTATAGCATTTTTGGGAAAATTTTCAAAAAATTGTAAAATTTCCCGTGATTTTGAAGGTTCTTCAAAAAATTTTATTATTTTAAGAAATTTGCAAATATTATAAGGCCATATGACTAACTTAGATAGATAAACGTTTATTTTTCAACCTGCTGGCTTAAAAAAATTGACTTGCTTACACTTCCAGGTTTACAGAACTTTCTTACAACTAACTCTTTAAAAACTAACATCCATCCACACATTATCTCTAAGCCGACCTTTCCTTCAGCGCGTCGCATTGCCTCGCACGCATGTCTCGCTTTGCCTCGCCTTGCCAGCTTCTGTCTCCGTAGCTAATCCCTAATCCTTATCTACAATATTTTTTCAAAAAGGTCAAGGTCATTCTTGAAGTATCTTTTAAAGAGGAATCCAGTGGTGACCTTGAATTTGACCTTAAACTTGATCTTCAAGGTTATTTTAAGGTCAATTTTGTTTTTTTAAA